>DWDX01003650.1:0-12810 GCA_018245675.1 Agara michaeli
TCAAATAGACAACTATTCTAAAATAAATTAATATCCACTAAAAAGTAAACAAATAATAAATGGTCCAATCTTGTTATCCTTGGAGTCGGTGTCTTTTCTTCGGAGCTTATGGCTGACACCGACTTCAAGAATAACAAGATTGGACTTTGTATTATTTGTTTATTTGTTTGACAATAAGAATGATAGTTTTTGCTATATTCATTGATTCACGAGGATAAAATAACATAATTATTACGAAAATACGAGTATTTGTAAACGAAAAATTTCTCCGTGAAAGAAGCATCTGTATTTATTCTGGCATATATTCATTTGATAACCGAAACTTTGTTCCAAGATTTATTTCCAATTCCGAAGTCGGGCCGAGCTCACCAGACCGTGCGCCATCAAACAAAACGTCTAGTTTTCTTATAAAAATATACCGATACTGCCACGGTTTAATATTGCTAGAGCAGTGCTCATCGTTTTTAGCTTATAGCTTAGCTCATCCCGTCTGCAGTTCGGGACTACTGCTTTTCATTATCCTGCGTAGTGAACATTGCACGTACTCATTTGCTCGTTGTCTACAATCAATGAACTTCCAACACATTTGAGGCATATAAGCCGCCCTAATTTAAGGCTATGAAGCACCGGTCATTTTAGGATAAAAAATGTACAGCCCACAAATGGAATTTCCAATAATTTACTGAAATTCCCCTTCTTATACATATTATAGTTACAGTCTAACTACACAGTGAACACATTAACTGTATCGCAATGCTCTCCTCATTTAAGAGCCCCAGCGTAAATGAAATTTTGCAAGCAAATTAAAATGACATCCTTACCTGCTATTGAAAATGTACCTACGACCTACATATGTATCTCGGCAATATTAAAAAATCAGATCGTGTTGCTTAAGAAGGTTGTCGTGCGGCCAAAGGTAGAAAATTCTTGTGTATACACCAGTATCGGATAAAGTTTATATTGATAAATGTACTTATTGCCTAATTACCAGAGACCTAAGACAATTAATTGATACGACCTCAGCTTTTTCTCTAATTGAATTCTTAATTACATGTATTTTTTTGTTTTACTGCCAATTTCCCTTAAATTTTCTTTTTTCAATAGAAATGATGCGCTGCCGCGGTGACTGTTGCGTCACTTCATGCATATTTACAGACGATCGAACATTAAGAATGTTAAAATTAAAACGCTCGATATACACAAAAATGTCGAAACAGCCGCTGCATCCTATTGTATCGTGGCGTTTCAGACCACTGATAAATCCTTGTCAGCTCGGCGTCATGAAAACTAGGTCAGCTGCGACCATTCTCACATGTTTCATTACGCCGCCTGCTTGGAACTAGATCGCCGTGCACCCGAGACTGCGACTTACACCGACTGCATCGAGGCATTTGATCGCGCGCCACTCCACATATCTAAATATATATAACTCAAAGGTTACCGACCGACTGACATAGTGATCTATTAACGCACGACCCGAACCACTGGACGGATCGGGCTGAAATTTGGCATGCAGGTAGATGTTATGACGTAGGCATCCGCTAAGAAAGGATTTTGATCGATTCCACCCCTAAGGGGACAAAATAGGGGATAAAAGTTTGTATAAATCCTCATCGATTTTCGACTGATTGAACTGAAATTAAAAATTGGAGCTTACTATGTACTAGGTTATTTGACACGTTTGAAGAACTGGGTTCCAGATATGCGTAATAAAGGTATTCTAAAAGATTAAAATTCTGCTCAAAGTCACCATTCAACGCGTACGAAGTCGCGGGCACAGCTAGTTACTTAATAAGTTTTTTGTTAATAGATCGAGTTCAACTTTCTTGAATATGTAATGTGCACCCATCGACCGGGCACTTACATAATAGTCACAAAATTATTTAGCAACCGCTCGCGTGCCCCGGGGATCGAAATTAGGTCCATTCTTTTCAGAGACGCATTCTGGTTTCTTTATGCTATGTTATTATAGGAAGACTTGAATGGTCTCGTAATTTGGTTACACTGCATTACCACAGATCTAAATGTATCCAAACCTTTTTTCCAAAAATATACTCGCGAAACATTTGAGAAATGATACAAATACAAAACAAGACATGAAATGCGTATTGAACTCTGAAATATTAAACATCAGATCTGTCAGTTTCGTTCGACAGTAAGCGACGGCGACGCGGACGGCCTGCTGGACATACTTGATAGTATTCGTTAGAGAACATTTGAAAATCTGTTTCATTTTATGTACAAGTAAGCAACTCGAGTCTCCTAGAAGCACAATACTTGCTTAATGTGACTTCTCCCCTGTTTGTAGCCGCCTTTAGTACTTAAACTTGTTTGAGGACTTAAAGAAGATGTACTTGTACTTAGTCAAACTATATTTAAAACGCAATATCTCAAGGGATTACAGACGTTCGATTATATTGAATATTTGGTTTCTATTCTAGTTCGCTAGATATCTTTTGATATTATCTGAAATCTAATTTTCATCGTATCGCTAAACCTACTTAAAGTATCGAGTCATTTTAAACGATGACTTAGATAGAAATGCATTTCTATCAAAGATTGATTAAAAGAAATTGATATTGTATTTTTTTAGACAGCGTCCAGTGTAAAGACAAATGTTCAATTAGTTGTTGTCATTAAGGGCATATTTAATATAACACGTTTTATTACTGTACAATACGTTTTGTTTTTTTCAATTATAATAGCTATTACATATTGTATAAAGAATGTATGTAAATTTTAGGACTAAAGTAATGTATAGGTAATAATCATGATGCCTGCCATCAGTGTCACTTGTACAATACTGATACTTAGCAAGTAGATACCTATGTACATGCGAGTACAGTTCTGACTATGACTGAACTCGGCGGCTACTCTGTGTTGCTTACTGTACAGTATGTTGGTGACATAATAAAAATGTTCTCACTACATTTAATATTCCGAGTCTACATATTATTATATAAAAGGAAATATACAACACCATATTTACGCTATTCCGAATAGATCACACACGTTTAGTGCACGTAATGCTCAGATGCAAGACCTGAGGGTCATTAGGCGTCTAATCTCCTGTAAAGGAGATTGGAGCGATCTCCGACCATCGCTGCACTCGAGCCACATGATAGATAAGAGCGTGCTCGCTGCGAAAGGTCACTGTTTTACGAGCATAAATCACTCGTCCTTCAGGACGGATTTTTCAAAGAAGCATTTTCGACTAAGTTCTATTTTCAGTGTTATTATAAATGTGTTATATATATATTTCTAAGACAAGTAGCCGTTGTGCGTATGAAGGCTGATTAAATATTAAAGTTTAATATGCTTTCTAAAAACTTTAGAGAGAATTATAGAGAGTTTTTCCCTACGTTCTGTTAAAATGGAAATGTAGCGAGTTGATGTGGCGAGCGAAGTATTCGAAGCTTTGATGAAAGTTAGAGCGTGAACATTGTTTAGTAGGTATTTAGTAGGTAAATATCTGTGCAGCCGTGCGTTAACTACTTAGAGTAGAAATTTTATTTGTATATTACATATTTTGTATTATTTTACGTAATTTGTAAAGTCAGAGGTACCCGGTTTGACCCGGGACCCCCCGGAGTGGATGGCTGAAATTCTAACCACTAATCTATTATTATTTATATACATATATTACGTATATTAACATCCAGTAATGTCTGACTAATGACGGATAACAAATGCGTAAGCCATATCTCTCGTCGATTTCATTACACCGTTATGGGTCGCTAATATTGAATAGCTGCGCTTTCAACCAGTAAAAGAAATAGGTCGAATGGGCAACATTTTTTTTTCTAATTGACGTTTTGCTGTTGATCTTAGTGGCCTCTACGGCTTCACCCGGACTTTGTGGCGTGCCGGAGTGGCTCAGCCAGAATTAAGGAGGTGGGGAAGGGGTAGGAGTGAGACTCGGCATCCGGCGAACCGTGGCCTAAGTACGCATCTCCGCCCCGCGAAGAAGAGGACGATGGGCTGTGCGCTCGACCCTTGGGCGACTCTTGCGAAGGCTCAAACCTCGGCTCGGGTCGACGTACGATGTGTGTACCTATGCTACAACGGACGAAAACTATTGGGTAATTGGACAATGGGCAACAGAGAACACCTCAGACATAAGAAGCTTAAGAAAGAGCAAGCATTATAAATATCTCTCTGTCTCCCTTAAAGTACCCACATATAATTGCGTTTCTACCTGCGCGTATAACGCGTGCTATAATTTGTGTTTTGTCAAATTTAAATTTGCCTTTAGTCTTTTTACAGAACCATCTGCAGTTTACTTCGTTTACGGATTTGTCACTATAAAGAGACAATATCGGCTAGAAAGGTTATTAATTTACATTAAAATTTTATATTCATAAAATTGTTCACAACTTTCATGAAATTTTAGAAATATAGATGGCAGCGAATATAAAAGGATACAAATTGCTCTCGTTACAAGGCTTTTAGCCCTCACGATCGTTCTGTTTTTTGTTATAACATTCCTCTGAATCGTTAGCCTTGTAATGCAATTTTCTAATTATACATAGGCTCTAAATACTGTAGACATTAACTAAATGGCTCAAATTGGGTTGTTTTATTTCATAAAATGAATCAGTATAAATAATGTCGTATCGACCTGTGATATTTTTTATCTAACCACCACGGGGCAGAACCACGCCATGAGACGTTTTATCGAGGTAGCCCTTAGATTCGATGGCTAGATTTCGATTTACATAAAGTAATTATAGCGAATGGTTAATATATAACTACTTATTGTATACATTCGCAATATATACTAGATATTACTTAGGTATAACCGTAACGTATATCGTCCCTGTAGCCTTGTTACGTAACATACGAGTAGAAAATTATCAAAGAGAAAAGTCAAATAAAAACATAAAACTTGTACATTTTGTTTCTTCGTCGAAGTCGCGAAGTCGCGTCCTTGATCTAGTCGCATGCATCAGGTACAAGTTCAAACTGTGTTCTTACTGTACTTACTCATTAATACAAATGGAGAGATCGGCAAAAAACTTGCCAAGTCAATAAGTAATGAAAATTATTACATTAAATTTACTAGTAACGGCTGTAGAGTATAATATGGCAAATAATATGAAAAGGGCTTCACACAGAATCATAGGATTAAAAGAAGCAGGTTTAATACCAGACATTGTTCGTTTTCGCGGTAAAATATTAGACTACTTTCACTTAAACAGCAGCGGCTGCGCTTTGTTGTCTGCGTTTAATAGTAATATTCTAGGAACTATTTACTTGACGGTTCACAACGAAATATGTAATTGGATGATATTTTTTTCAGGTACTGGCTGAAGTAGTCGTTTGCACGCGAGTTGACATGATTGGCTTTACATCGGAGAGTGGTTGGTAAAAGTAGTTATTATATTTGTTTATATTAACTGGGTACATAGAAGGTGGATTATAAACGCCTCTTCATCACCCTAAAATCCCTTCGTCCACGGAAATGGATCTCTTCTCAGAATGAGAAAGAACGATTAGGATGAGTCTGCAGCGCTGGTCGAGTTAGACAGACTTACAAGAAATGACGGCGATCGCTAAGGATTGTCGATTAGCTCACGATATTTTCATTCATCCTCGTATTTAGTAGTGGTGATTAGTCTTATAATGGTAGATTAAGTCAACGAGCATGCAACTCCGAAATTATACTTAAATATGAAACTTAATTTATTTGAAATAAATGTGCGAAGAGGCAGAATGTCAGTACCAATCTTTCGGTTGAAAAAAAAAAAAATCGAAATCGGTCCACGCGTTCCAGAGTTATGAGGTAACAAAAATAAAAAAAAAAAAAAAAAAAATACAGACGAATTGAGAACCTCCTCCTTTTTTTGAAGTCGGTTAATTACCGGACTCATTCGCTTCTTACGTCCGATTAGTTAGAAACGTGAATGCACAATACAGTCCGTACAAAACGATTCGGTTTCCTTGTCCTCTGCACGCTGCGGTTATGTTAATTCGAAATCAGCGTAAAGTGAATTATACCCGCAGATAGATGGGCGCGGTCGGATCGAGGACGGTCATTAATCATCCACTCGGTACATTGTCAAGCTTGCAGTTTTCCTTGTGCCAGAAACTTACCGCCCCACTGTGCGAGCAGTTGGTACTTGTTCAATCATTGTCAGGTCTCACTTCAAATGGCAACCTCTTGAATTGGTGTCAAAGTAGCGTTACTCGTATTATGATCGATTTTATTATTATGAATGTTGTAGGAATGAATGTGATAGGACTGTTCTCTTCACGCGTTCGTCTATTCTTGTTATTATTTCGCCTTTTAGTTACCGCTTCGGATCGCTAATTTTGAGAATGAAAATGTATATTTAGCTTTTTGGTTAGAAATGAAGAAATATGCGTTTGGAATTTGGATGTGTATGGAATTTTGCATGAAAGAAGCGCCACACAAAACCTAGTTTTATATATTACAAGTAAGAAACGTGATCTGTCGTAGTCCGCTACGGGTTGTCGTAGACTGTAGCTCGCGTGCACGCCTACATTCTAGTCGATAACATTGCATGAGAGTGCAGAATACACTCCCCGCTGTACATTACAATTTACAGCTTTTAAGGCGAGGTAGTAATGGGATTTCCAATGTGTTTTGCGTTCCGTCCCTTCTCAGTGGGGCGGAGCGTACATGCGTCACTATGCGTGAGGTTTTACTCCTTACTACGTGAGGATATACACCATCATATGCAACGCTCGCAGAGCGTAGAAAAAACATATTAGCTATATATGACAACATGGATTTCCGCATAACAAGGCCTGATACGATTAAGAAGGAAGAGCACTAAGATTTTTATGTCTCTGTATGAGGAACAGTAAGTAGAAAGCTTATAAAATATTTTATTGTCTCGAGCGACTCGCTAACCTTTGCTTATTCTCGAGGTTCGGTTAATGGAAGCATCGAATTATGGGAACACATACATATCAGCTCAGCACTTACCTGTTTGTAACTCGGACATCACAGAGCTCGTCTGTAGAAGGCCAATAAAGCCCATATAGAAGAAATAAATAGTGGATTTTAGCACTTCATAGAGTTCGTAATGACTCTTTCAGTTTAAGGTCCAAATAACCACCTAGAACCAAATAACCAATTACGTTTAGGATTAGACCAGATTTCTAGAAAGGCTTTTAATACCGGAAATTCCAACATTAAAAAGCTTCACTAGCGATAACGACAATCTTAAGTAACATCCACGTTTTATGAGCGCTTTTACGATCGCACATCAAACTCACAAAATCTTTTCTAAATGCAGAAAGCTAAGTTTTTTACGTAAGATCTCATGTATTTCGCAGCAATTCTTATTGTTATTCAAGAACCGTTATTATATACTCAGATATTGAGAAGCGCCGGCCGCACCGACTTTTGCCTTGCGTCGAAGGCGCGGATCAAGTTCTAACCGCGTACACGCAAATTACGGAATGAGCTTCCGTCTGAAATATTTCCGGATCGTTACAGTAAGAGACCTTTCATGGTAGCGTTTGAATATTGGCTTAAATCAGGCACACTTGCACCTCATCTCTCAACAAAATGTTACATACAGAACAATAAATACTACAGCATGTAATTTTAATACTTAGCTAGACAATCACCTGAGCACCTGTCTGCTGCACCCATAATACGTATATCCACATAGTAGCAGGAATAGCCCCGGGGCGTCGCTGCAATTGACTCTTTAGTCAATTTTATACATGTAAATGGTTCTAAAATTTCTGACAATTAATATTTTTATTTTCACCCGAAGCTTATTTCTGGGTACATCTGTTTATTATTCGTTTTTGTCCCGGCCCGGTTCCAAACCCAGGCCGGTCCTCAAGAAGGCCTACAAAAAGTGTTATATATCTAAAATTGACATTTCGCGAGGTGATTTATATTCGTTTACTGAGAGCAAATCAGTTTTCTATCGCTCCCCGCCCGGGCCAGGGTTGCTGCGCGACGATTTATTGGACGTGTCTGGATTTTGTACGTTGTATGTTTATGTATATCGTTAAATTTCGGTTTTGGATTCTTATTTATTGTGCATTTAGTACCTTTTTCGTCTACTATAAAATAAATGTAATAATTTGTAGTAATTTTTATCTGGTAATGTTATTAAAGGAGTGGAATGAAACTTCATTCCTTCGGAAAATACTGTGCCATGTGTGTCCAAAAAGAAAATGATCTATATAACGATATTATACACCGGTGTATAATCGGGGAAAATAAAATAAGATACACCTGCGCTCCTCGGACAAATCTGTCACTGTCAATCGTGACATAATACCCTTTTACTCTAATGTGGTAATTCCAAACTTAAACAGAATAACTTGAAGGTTTTCTCAGTTGTGCCTTATTAGTTACAACTAATGATTTTCGGGATAGGTCTACGGCTGGCTGGTATTTGTCTATCTACAATTTTGTGGACAAAAATTGTAAGGAGAGAGAAATAAAAGTAGTTTTATTGTCGCTGTATTGGAACCCTACAGAACTTATTCTACTTATCGCTAGTTTTGGGCACTCTACTCGTGTCTGAGGGTTGGATACTTTTGCGATTTACTCGCATTAGGACGGCTTTATTCGGACTGGCGTCTCTGCACAATCAGTGGGTAATGGATTTAGGTTTTCACTAATCATTGGTAGTACTTTACCAGCAATCGAGCCGATCGGTCTCGGCGCCTTTCATCGGCTAATTCCACTCCCGCTCGCCGGATTAAGAAGCTATTGTGGTGAAATACTTATTTCTAATGTTACAAATTAGTATTTCATTTTTCGAAAATGATAACGTAACGAATGTTAATGATATACCCGTAGGTGAAAAATACAAATCTGTTTTATTTTTGCTTTCTTTTTCGTAATATAATTGTTTCTATACAGGGGACTTTAATACGTCATAATACATATTTTTCTGTTGACTTAGGTTTTCTTGGGTTGTTACTTTTGCCGAAGTTTACGATCTGTTGCCGTTCCTGGCGTTATTTCCCAGGGGCCCCGGAGTGCCTCGTGTTTCCGTTTCCTTCAGAACACCGCGGCTCTCGGCTGGAATTGATAGAGGCCGAAATGAGGCAGCTGTTTAAGATGTAGACCATTTTACATTTTCGTAATAATTGATAAAAAACGATGAAGTCTGAAAATATTAATGTTTAAATTCTAAATGGAATTTATAGATTACTTGTTTCCACTGGGGTATGCTGTTTCATTTCGGTCCCTTTTTTTGGAAACGTAAAATAATATTAAGTTGCGATATATCACTTTCTTATTTCAATAATAATCTGTTATCGGCTTAAATGTAAGGCTCAATATACACGAGCGTCCTATATCCACACTATATATCGATATTTCTAAAGAGATATGTTTACAATAGAAATGTTTTAAAATTCATTTTGTTATGGATAGATTCAAACTGTACAATCTCACAAACTCAACAATGGTTAATTAATAAGGTATAACGATCTAGATAATGTGGCCTAAACTGAAAATGTGCAAAATGAAGTGATCGAATTAGAAACGTGTGCGAAATGGGATTGAAGATTGCTTGATAATGTAAATGGACCATAACTGGCGAAGGCGGTCTTCTCCGCGCGGCGCCCGAGGAGAGATTTATGTCGATCGGAAGACACTCTAAGCGACACGATACAAAAAATATTTTCCTAGCACGGTGTATCTTTTATATGATTGTCGTCAATATTGCGTACACTGGAGACGAAATGGAGACCTCTATTGTACGAGTGGGTGTTGTGATGAAAACGATTTGTCATAAGTTTATTGAAAGAGTTAGGGCTGTTCACGCATTACCTACTATCTAATGATATTGGAACAACACACGACCATCTGAGCCCAGAATAGACAAAGCCTATGCTAGTAAGATACATATCTCAAAGTTATGCTCGAGTCGCGTTTACATGTAGGTACTGGATAGAAATCGAATTCGCAATACTTCAGCTCGGCAGCAAGAGTTATCCACTGTTTCAAAAGTGCAACGATTCTCGCAATGCATACGCCAGTCAACATTGATATTGTTAGAATACAGCTTATAGCGATGTGTAGTACTCTCCATAAATCGGCGAAAATAAAAACCTATATACTTAATATTTGAGAAATATGTTATCGATAGCGTGTAGGTGTTTCATATAGGCTTCATTTTCTCCAGGGACGATTTGGTTTCAAATAAGGTTTGTTTTGTGTAATCGAGGACTAGAGATCTTACGAGAATATATTACATACAGGTAGTAACGTACGCGGGCAATTGGATTAAATCATGGCGGCTATTCATCGGAAGATGCCGTGTACAATATTAATGAACGAATGGTAGAGTTTATGCATAAGACGGACTGGCGTAAATTAGATCTTGCTCAGTGTATTGAAGTAATTAGGACATTGGTTCCAAATCCTATCATGATGTCGGCTGTATATATACAGTCTGTAAACCCCTCTTAAGGCTGCGGCTGAACTCGAATCATTTGACCATTTTTTCACATAAAATTACTGGAACATTAGGCGCTCTACATTATAAGCAAATACTTTAGTTTTCATTCGTTTAAGTAACCAGTAGATGCATACAAATACATTATATCAATAATAAGATGCATAGCAGAGAAATATAGTGTTGTAGAATTTCAAGTAGATTGCCGTTGTTTCTGTGCAAATACTAAGTCGGTACACATTATTTTTGGTCCTTCAGCACTTACCTAGCCATTGTTAGATAATGAAATTGTTCTGAAATATGAAATCAGAGTTATTGTTTGTTTTTCCAAACAATATCGTTCAAAACATTTTCGATTATAGCACTTGCAAACCGTTCACAATATTAACGAATGGGTTGCAAAGTTATAACAAGAATAGAACGACTTTGTAAAATCCAATTATTGAATTGTGTTTATTGAATCACTATCTTTATATTGGATTCCATGATTTGAAAAAAATGTAGTGACTCTCCGTAAGAACCGCGTAAAGCACGACTTCATTGAGTACGATCTTAGCACAACGGCGATACCTGCAAAGTAACAGTAATTGAATTTTGACAAAAATCTGTAAATCATATTGTGGCCGCTTCTTAGATACAATAAGTAAACTCGTTCCAGAGAACACAATACAAACAGTCGTTAAAATTAATCTTATTATGTTATTGCTATTGTGAGAGGACGAAAATAAAAATAACTTCCATAGATGTCGACCTTTACGAAACTGCGAAAACTCGTCACATTACGTCCAGTCCAACAATTGGTGCGAAAAAAATATACTATATTTTATTTTATAACAGGTTCGGTAAATAAAGGCGAAGTAACGCATACATTTTAATAACGGAGTAAATATACAGATGTCGAGCTGATTATTGCCGCCACCGATCCTATTAGTCCACGGCCTGAGTTTCCCGAAAGGAGCTAAAGTTTGATGGAAAATTATTATAATAGAAATAGTCCGCTAGCGAGCGGCTCTTAATGTCATAGCGTCTCAGAATCCATATTATGTATAAATTATAATATATCCTAAGGTGTGCTACTTTCCTCACGATGTATCCGTCAAACTAATTTTTTACGGAATTGCAGTGTTTATAACAATCTGTGCTTACAGTGCGTATAACAATCTACTAGTTATCATTTGTCGCATAGTGACATAGCGTGTGAGATTTAAATATTAATTTATAAGTTGTTATTAAGTCCGCAAAGCATAAGGCAGTTGCCGATTGTAATCGATTAAAAATCACTGGCCCTATGCCGATTAATCATACAAATTTTTCGCCTGGTCGGCACGTGACGTGACGCTAGCTGGTGGCGTACTCTGCGCTACCGCCTTGCAAATAATTAAATTCTTGGCAACCACTAAGGATCTAAGCTCACAGGAGCCAACTGCCAAACACAGTCAACATCTTGAAGCGGGTAAATTACTCAAACTCAAAGACTGAAACTAATAACTGTTTTGTGGGCAACTTTAGATTGTTTTAGTTCAATACTTAGATGAACTTCACTATCTGCTTCATTGTTATTTGCGCACCTTTCGGTGTGGTTTAGCTAGAATGCAGGACGTTCGTTAATTGTAGCTGAGCAGCTGGAGCACTGACAATTAGAATTTTAATGCAGGTATCTCCATCGTCGGGAAAGGGCTATAACAGGGAATCTTCTCGATTTAATGATTGCCGAAAGGCTTTCACCATGACTTGACTTGGCACGTCTGGAAGACACGCCGTAGCCCTTTTCGTAAATTATTTACAAACAAAACACATTGAAATCGTTAAGAATAGGAGTTAACTGCCACACCTAAACAACAACGTATATTAAAGTGCGGCTACATTGTGAGAGTCCTCAAAAGTTACGTCATTTTCCAGGTTAATTATGCCTTTAAATACATATTTAACAGATGCTATGAATTTACTAATACACTGTATTGCATTACTTTTGCCAACTACTATTTACTCAATACTACATATGTATCGTTCTGCCAACTTTTCGGAACAGTCCTACATCAATTCAGGTTTGAAAATGTAGCTTTTTTAATGGGCCGTAAATAAAATCCTTGATTCGTGGCAATGTCCCACCGCGCGATGTTGGCACCACGCCACGCGCTCTACCGCCATATGTGGATACTATTTGACATTATCTTTGGACAAATGGACTTTTAAATGTAAATGTAAATATTTAGAACGCAAAATATGGAGTTTCGTTACTTTTATTCCTTAGTTATGTAAGCTACAGACGGGCGTTGTAGGATACTAAAATACTTTATGACTATTAACTAAATTTAATCTCTTAAACCTAACTACATGCTATGTTCGAAGTATGAACAGATTATATCTCTAATTCTTAAAAACTAATCGGAGTGCAGCG
>DWDX01003651.1:0-12809 GCA_018245675.1 Agara michaeli
TCAATTCGAACCAGTAGTTCCTGAGATTAGCGCGTTCAAACAAACAAACAAACTCTTCAGCTTTATAATATTATTATAGATTATAGATTATAGATTATAGATTTCGCAGTGCGACGAGCATTAATTAGTTGGGTTATTACTCGTAATAGGCGCTAATACGGATATTTATTCGTATTGAAGAGGACTGGAAGAATAGGATCATTAGTAACATTAGTGTACATTACAATAAATTACGGTATCGAGAGCTGTTCTGTACATTACAATTACAGTATGAACGTTAGGTGCAGTATTTGGTTAGTATTTATTATTGTTAGTAAGTATCCATGGTATTCGAGGTTGATCGAAACACGCATTGCTACTTTTGTCTAGACTGAGAGTGTCGCTTCTTGTCCATAAGTAGCTACGGGGAACATCCTTCAAATCAAATCATGTTAATAACAACTGCTTCATAATAGATATAGATGTCGCGGTAGTAGGAACTGCTCCAACAGTGCCATATACATTTCTTACCGCCTTGAAATTGACGTCAAAATGTAATTTAAAAGGATTAATAACGTCAAGCAATTATATTATATTCCGATCGCTTCTCCTTACCAGTTACCTAAAATTTGGTAATAATGAAGGCGGGATAAAAGGGCCTTAGGTTTTTTTAATTTGTAACAGTTGCTGATACATTTATTATGCAAAATTTTTTCTTTTAATGAAGGTTCGGCTATTTTTAATGAATTTTACGTTTTTGCTACTTTACGAGTATTCTATATCTTACGAAATTAATTATATAAAAATCTTTGAACTTCCCATCTACACCACGGATTGAGATACGGACAGAGATACTCATATTTTTTTATTAGTTGGTGGAAATAGTTGATGAGTATTGATTAGTAACAGGACTGCAGGAACGGGATTGTTAGCAATATTAGCCCAATTAGTAATCGTTAATATAAGTGCAGTTATTAAGTGTTAGTAGATACGCTAACTGAGATCGGCCACAGGTGCATTGCTACTCTTGAAGACTAAGATGGTCGCGTCTGGTTTACACGTAGACCGGCATTCACACATTTCACACCGAAACACAGAATGTGCTATAAACAACTGCTTCACGGCAGACATAGCTGTGGCGGTGGTATTTCCCCGAGTGATCCGTATACAAGTTCTACCACATCCCAAATCCATGTCTCATCTTAAAATAAACTCACTAAACAATGTCCAATAAATAGCGAAGTTATAAACAAATCAGTGGAACGCTAAAAATAATGAAAACGAGAGTATAACGATTGCGCCGTAAAAAGAACGCTTACTTTTGTTTATTTCCCTGCATTCAACTACGAGCTGCGAATAGCAAATGCTGCAGATGCTTCTTATACGTTTCTTGCATGAGTTTGTTGCACCTAAATTATATTTTAAATGCTGAGAAAATTTACAGCACTAGGGTATGTTCTCAGCGAGAAATTGGACGTGCTTTGGAAAAATAAAATTAAACCAAAAACGGAGCAGGGAGTAACAGTAATTACACATTTTCCACGTGTACAAAATATCTTTACAAATTTCATAATGGGAGTGCTGCCTTAGGTCTCAGTTATTGGTAGTAATAAGGTGATAATGAATAATAAGACGAGGCAAATTGACTGATAACTGGTGTTGATGGGATCGCTTCCGTGTTAAACGAGGTGCAGCTAAGACTTTCTCTAATCAGTTTGGCTAAGATACAATCCTACTTCAGTAACATTGTAAGATGTGGAATGAACTTCCTTCTGAGGTTTTCCCGAAGCGCTATGATATGGGGCTCTTCAAGAAAGGCGCAAAAAGAGCTCTCCTTCAAAGCCGGCAACACACTGGCGACTCCTCGGATGTTGCAGGTGTCCATAGGCGACGGTGACCACCTACCATCAGGTGGCCCGTCTGCCTGTTTGCTAGGCTTATTATAGTATATTAAAAAAAAAACATTGGTATTACAGATGTGCATTTCTAGCTTGGTACTTACTAGGAACAGGTTTCCTTCGTGGCAAATTATGTGTGGAGTGATCTGAGAATTTTCAAATATTACGGTTTTTACAAGTATTTAATTTAAAAAAAAACCGTAAAATCGTCAGTGTTAAAGCAATGAGTCGGTAATAAAATGACGGTTACTAAGTTTGATATTTGTAAACAGGTACCATTATTT
The DNA here is from genome assembly GCA_018245675.1 of Agara michaeli. Taxonomy (NCBI): domain Eukaryota; kingdom Metazoa; phylum Arthropoda; class Insecta; order Lepidoptera; family Hesperiidae; genus Agara; species Agara michaeli. The sequence goes on from DWDX01003651.1 coordinate 2,162, forward strand.
TCATTTCTATAACGAGTGACGTGAAAGGATGTGGTTTCTAATGTTTTAAAAAGCCCTTTAGATTGTTCGTTAAAATTCCGGTATATTACCATCAGTCTATTTGCATCTTCCAAAGAGTGCGGCCATCTTTAACTGCCGCACCTGCTTGAAGTACCTACTATAAATCGATCAATCGCGCTTTGCTTGCCGAATTTTACAAAAAGAACACATTTTTGTAATTAACATCGATGGCATGATTATTTTGTGTTATGATTTGTTATTAACACTTGCAGATCTGTATTACAATACATAATTGTAAATGTATTGTTATTAATATTTCCTAACAGCATTAGCAAATTTATGCCGATAACGACTCGGTATTGTTGTGTGACAGTTGAGTGCACCCATCTGTCGTGAGTCCAGTGGACAACAGCCTGCTCGCGTGAAGAACGTGTATTCCTACGCTATTGTTAGCGCGTCGTTATCTCTACAATGTCACCTGCTCTGCTGCAGCTGTTTAAACGTCACTAATGACGGTTTCACGTCCTACGAAACATGCAAATATGATGAATATATTTCCTTTTCTCTTTTGTAACTGAAGTAAACAAACATGTCCCGTTTTAGTTTCTCGTGTGAATTCTTGGCCTCGAGATCTTGGCCGCATTTCGTGTTACACAAACGTCCTCAAACGAGTACGCAGTCTGTCCGGTAACAATGGTCAGTGTGCTCTCTCCTAATGTTACAAATATTACGAGCTCCACTTCTCACCGATACACGAATGCCCATTCTCTGTTTATGTTCACTGAACAAACCCAACTGGCATCGAATTAAGTATTCTCCGGTTAGCAAGCATTTTGTCATCTCGAGTTAAGGAATAATTGTAACGACTCTTTCATGAACATTCAGTTAAGCAATCCCAATAAATGCAGCTTCAGCTTTTAAAACTAAACGCTAATTTGGTTAATCTTTGTCAATATCATAACTGTTCATAGAAATGTATACATATGTATAAGCGTTTGTACTTTCATGTACTCGTAAATCCTTGCCATATGGGCTTAACTAAGCAACTGTTTTAACAGAAGTTTCAATGAGGTAGGAATTTTTAAACAAAAGTTTCCTCCCTTTTTGATGATTTTATAAAATAGGCAATCATTCATATTTCAGTAAGTCAGTAATACTTAACTACACCTTATTAAAGTAATGAATGTTATTGAATAGTAATGTAGCTATCTAGTATAAATAAACACATTATCATTTATCGCCATGTAACAACACACGGGACACGCTGATAATGTTGTGCAGTGACTGCAAATGCGTTTTACTGGGTGACGTCATCATCCGCTCGATAAGTATAATATTGTCGGCGCTAATCGCCTCCACCACAAATCAGAACGGGATTTATACTACACAATACAGCTTGCTCACTTCAAAAAAAACATTATTGGCATTAATTTTTTTTTTTTTTTACTTTATTAATATCATACGCCTCGGCCGTGACAGTATAGCCGGAGATCACCCAAGGCCAAGTATTCCAATCCTTAGGCCTATAGCCCCCTAGCGTTCGTCGAGCGCGCGGCGAGCACGTGGCGGGCAGGCGGCGTTTGCGTCGCTTGTGTTTTGTATACAGTCAATCGAGTCGATGTGAATAATGCCGGCTTTATAATAGCACGGTTTTTTTATTTCCAATTAAATTGTCTGACGCTTATAAGGAGGACTTCCGAGGGCTTCCATGTTTTACAACCGTTATATGATAATCACAACCGGAGCACTGCAGCGTCGCCGCGCCCGCTGCCGCTTAACTGTACAGATCGTTTCCAATCTACAGCGACGACACCGCTCGAGAGCTTCACGAGACCATTAATTTAATTACGTGCGATTTAACTAAACATATTTCTCCATTATCCGAAACAGATTTCCGTTCGAAGTCGACGAGAAATTGAAGAAACGTGCTTTCATTATTTTCTCCGCACTCAAATTAAACGTATTTGTCATATATGTACTCGTATAATGTTATGAAGACTGAAATGAGTGTGATGCACCTCATCATTCATATGTTTTATGTTTCTTCTGATTTGGGATTACATTCAATGGCTTTCCGCTACGAAGTATTCAGTCGTTATACAAATAATTAACGAAATCCTTTTATTAAAAGACGAAAAGTGATTTCACGGGGCCCTCTTTAGAAAATATTAAAGTGGAAGACGAGATCCTAAATTTGTATTGTGTTTTGTATGAAAAGAATTTTATTACCGCACTCAAATACGGCTAAAGGAAAAGAGCCGCTGTCCATAAAAGAGGTTTCATGCAACCGAAGCCCTGATTAGGGATTCTGTTTCTGAGTCGTACACGTAAAGCTGTCCCTGAGATGTGTTACATATTTAATCCGCTGCACTCCGCTAGGCGGAACGTCAGCGGGCTGTCCCAATGTAATAATATCAATGTTGGCTTTTAACGTAACATTGACAAAAAAAAACATTTTGCTAGAGATGCAACGTGGACGACAGACCAATTAATTGTTACACGGATATTTTTAACAACTCTATTTTTGAAGGTTCCATTAATTTTTGCTGTTTTTTGAATCCGTCTGGAATAGGTCAAAGGTAAACTGAAACTCTAACGTCTCAAACATTAAACACTTTGTGTTCGGTTTACGGCGACCTGTTAAAGAACGGCCCAATATTTATGTATGTACGAATACAAGTATAATGAGATTGAAGTATAATGAAATAACCATGTTGTGTTACTTTTCCTGTCTATTATGTATGTGTAACATTTAGTCGGAAATTATCATATATTAATATGTAAGTGAATATTTTACGTCACCAAATTGGAACAATATCTAAACAATAAATTGGTGCTAACGAGGAACAATAGCCTCATATTGTATTATTAAAAAGGTCGACAACCACCGAGTCGCGGTCGGAGACGAGAACGGATGAGTGAGTGGTCCCCGGATCGCTTAACGGTTTTTATTGGATGAAGAACTCGGCTCGAAGTCCTTCGGGATCCCTCGCTGTACTTTAATTTTGTTTATTTTTTCTCGTGACAGATAAATACCCACAAAATAAAAAAAAACAATAATGTTTTATTTTCGTCTTTTCTCCGAATTTACCGAGAACGATGCGGACGGAAACACAATGAAAGCGACGGGAATAAATAATGCTATCCCTTTTAATATCATCTATGTGATAACCCTGTGTGTCATTCACATGGTAATGTTGCTATTCATTCCTTTGTCATAAAATATAAGTACTTCAGGATCACATTAATTACTCATATTATGATGGAGTGACATTTTTTCTTTTAACCGAGTACTCAACTAAACCGTAATCATTAGAAATCTTACTGTAGATATTATGTATATATCATAATCATAATGTTTCGAGATTTCTAATTTCCAATAAAATAACAAATGCTAATACATGCATGGTTAAATTAAATTAAAATAAATAAAAAAATTAAAGAGACGTGTCAAGTCACATCCGGATGGAACGAAGTTCCTTTCGATGAATTAGTGAAGGAATTAGTAAAAGAAAAAATAAATAAAATTTTATTACAAGTTATAATAATTAATATTTTTTATTATTTATTCTGTACAAAAAACCTGTATACACTGAACAAAAATAATCGTCGCGACACCACACTGTTCAATGCGTAATAGAAAGACGAAACGAAAATAACTTGCTTGCTTTCTATGAAAGACAGAGAAATAGACAGAGAAACACGCGCACGCCGCAGGGCTTACAACAATAGCAAAAAGTGTCGTTACAACTTTTGGTCTTAATTTTTTCCGTCTAGCCGCCTTTCGCAACGCGCGATAAGGAACTTCGTTTCAATAAACTTATACCTGGCGATTTGTCACCTGACGATCTGCAGATGAATTGTTCATTCTATATTTAACACGTGTAATGTGCAGACTTCCGTACGAGAGCAAGATTAGGACGACGACTGACGAGGCTCTTCTACACCGAGTAAGGCTAAAACCAACACTGAACTCCTTTAAGTGGCACATCGTAACATTGTAGCGCCCAAAACAAACAAGACATAAATATGTTTTTCTGATGCTCTTTGACTTTAATCTGATATTGAATAGACAATGTCGCACCCGATGAGAATCACGACGAGATACGCGGCGCGAATATTAACAAGCTTTAGTATTACACTTGTAGTTGTTTACGGGCGCATTAATGATATTATATTGACGAACCGGGGTCTCCCCCATCGGCGCATCCTACGACGACACCCTCTCTGTTACCACGTCTAGCGATCTAATAATGAAAGGCATTAAAATATTGTTCGTGATAAATAGAAATTGACTATCAAATGAACAGTTTTATTGTATTGAATAGCGTTACTATTTTCTGTAACATTTACAAATATTATAAACGAAATAAGAAGAATAAATCATATATTCGATTTAACGAAGCCATTTATTGAATTCAGCAGAACATCGACTCATTCGATTTTTAATCGACTACAACAATAATTCATTTAGTGGTCGCCAGTATTATTTAGTCACGATAATATACGTCACATGATTTAACCCGTATTATAGAAAATTGAGAACAGTTGTAAAAATATTATCTGAAACAGGGCAGATCTGAAATTAGACCACTGAACTGAATATTATCACATTTGAATGAATCTACTTAACTGAAGTGAACCTGCTTTAATGGTCCCTATGTAAATACTTTTTCATGTTAACGTACCGACTGACAAGAAAACTGACCGATAACATTATTACATTATATGGTAGGCTAACGTGAGAAGCGTTCTCATACCATATTCCGTTTGCAACTAGCAATAGAACCCAGAACACGGTAGCAAAGATCGTATGCAGAGGAAAATAGGGTTAGTATACATACGAGTACTATTAAAAACGATATTAAAAAGACAGATGCATTCCAATCGGCCAAGATCATACTCATTTACGTTGAATTTATTCCTGAGTGCTACTTCAAAGTATCGAAATCGCAATAAATAGAGGAGACCTCGCAACGGTTACATATTACGGCTTATCTAGATGTATTGGCAGCATTAAGAAGTGAGCTAACTGCCATAAACATTCCAGCAGGCCGCGTCTGCAACCTACACGCTACATACGCGAAAATAGAGACACTCTAATAGTAGAAAGTATTAGATCTACTCTATGAGACAGAGAACATTTACATAGATAGAATGGCCGATGAAAGAATGACAAAACAGATATATAAATTGGAATGTTGGTATCGGGTGCTAATTGTTTAAAGATTGGCTACTACTGTGCATATTGGCGTTCTTTATAATATTGCCATTCGGTCGGTCAATGTAACTATACGAGCGAGCGGAAATCGTCACAGGCGCACGATATGTTGTTTATGGTGTATATTTTTATTTTTACTCATATCGTCCACGAAGGGTTACGCACGAAGTGTGCTGGGAACATTTTATTAACGTCATATTATTTTGTATTACTTTAGCAGAATTTAAAAGGCGGTAAACGTAACTAGGACGCGAGAACGAAAAAACTTGTGTTAGAATTATATCTGTGGCAAACAAGCGCAATATCTATGTTTTGATGGACTTGAAAGGGTATTACGGATGGAAGTAACAGTAGGCAACAACGAAGCACAACAACGAGGTGATATGATTCTTAAACAAATGGCTTTCAAGAAGGACTGAGCTAAGAGACGTAGCTAGATTAGACTAGAGCAAAAAAGTTGTTATTATTCCGACGATAACGAATACGAAAACACTTGAGCTTTGTTAAGCCAAATTCCAATGTAACGAATACAAATATATACTTCACAGGCATTGGAAAGTTATGCAACATTGGACGAGAATTGTCGAAGCGTCTATATAATCTAAAGACTAGAAAATCATTTCGACTGATCTTATTGATAACTTTTTTATAGCACTAGTTTTACCATGATTAGGACAGTTATAAAGAACTACGAAGGAGAAAAGAGGTTTGGTATAAAAAAAATCATAGTAAAATATACATTAAAGATTGGAAGGAAAATGTACGGCAAATAATATTGCTGCAAACAAAGTGGATTGGATGGATATTATAATCATAATAAAATCACAATCTATTAGATTACTACAGGAACGGACTGCGCTGATTACATACAGATTTAGACGTACGGTTACATTATAATATTGACAAAGATTTATTTATGACAGGAAGATAGAAAATTTTGTGGTTCAATGTGATATTGAAGCAATATCTGGTACCAATATATTTTGTCATCTCAGCTCTCGGCAGCAGTAAAGCATCTGTGACCGAGATTGATTAAGACAAACAAAATTAATACCTACTGCATTCATAACTAACATACATATTAACAAGAGTACTGTGATGATTTTAGCAATCAATGTAGATTTTTATTTTTGAAAGAGACCTTTATCACTCCCATCGAACAAATAACGTTATCATAGGAAACAGTATGGCAAGAAGAATAATCCAAATAAATTCAGTAATTGCTGAAATCTTCGCAGTAACTTATTTTATGAACCATCTTATTCTTGTAGTCTTGATATGAATTAACAATTCACTGCCCCTAACAGTCCATTTCCTACAGTTTAGGTCGAAGTCAATTTCAAATGTAGACGAGCGGCAGCGACCTCTGCTGCGCGCCGCCCGCTCTCCGCTATTACTGCGCTAAAAATAACAGAGCTAATAACTACAACTAACAGAAACATTTCGATAACCACTTTGTCGAAACTCATCGTTATTTCTTATCCAATTTATAAAATATTTAGAAACACCTACAATAAAGGTGCATACTCTCTCAAACATTCTCCTCTGAGTACTCAAATGTGTCTGCATTTGTCACCAATTTATATGCTATCGATAGTTCTGTAACAAAAAATCGATTTAAACTGAACCATCGCTAATATAGCTAAGGATTAAATGTATTGACCTTTGAAGTCCAAGTGACAGATGACCACAGCGAAGACGGAAACCATTCATCAACGTACTCCGGTAGATGTGTACTTTCTTGTTTATTCTCCGCCTGCGGTCGCTCATATCAACAGATGCTAGGGCGGCGACATACAAATGTATAAAGAAACTTATACAATAGAAAGTGTAACAAATGTAGAATGAACAGGCATATACTATTAAGTAACGCTTCATCGTGTCCCATCACGAACGGCAGCGCCCATGTGCTAGACTAAAACAAATAACAATAAACAAAGAAAATAACAAACGAGCATACTTGCAGAAAGGTGTGAGGAAATTCCCGACGACTGATGTGCTGTCTCCTATACAAGGCAGTATACGATTTTAGATAGCGCTTGAAGTAAGTCTAGGTTACGTTACTTTTTCTGAACGTTGACATGGGACTCGCTAACTGAAACACTAATATAAACGACGATACAGATTATAAGTATAAAAGTATCAATATGGACAACCTAATTCTCATTTCTGCTTTATTCTTTGGTCTGATATTGTGGAATGATATCAAAATTTGTAGGTAGAATATTTATATAGGGATCAATTTCGGAAACCCCGCAGTGATCCGTATTTCGAGCTTCTTTTAATGATTGTAATCTGGGATTGGTATACCACGTCCATAGATTGCTGCGGCACGTAATACCTCCTTACGTGTCGACGGTGGGACGCATTCACAGTTGATTGTGACCGTGATTATGTCGAGCTATTCTGGTGCTCCGTTTTTCAATAGCCGCCTTAACAATGGACAGCGTTATCTGACATCAATACCTATCTGCTGCATCTTACCGTGACCTTGGAGTTAACCTATTTTCAATCTTAAAGCATTGTTAATAAAGGCAACGAAAGGCGTCCTTGTAAACGGTAAGATACTTGGAAACTCGTGATTTCTAACTGTAGTTAGCGTTGTTATTCAAATTGTTCTAACGCTGTGCTGCTTCATTGATATTCTCAGCGAAGTAGGTTGATACTCTTCGACTGGTATACTGTTACATAATTTTGTTTTCGTCCGTTGCCGCGCGCGCGACAATTTCACATTCATAATTTTAAGCGGTAAATCGTACCATACAGCGTTTGCAAAGACATAAACAAACGGGTTGAAAACCTTTTTTGTGGCGTCATGTGCGTAATATTTTCGAGGTTTTAAAATTGGATACTTTAAATTTGTCTCCGCTGTTCTGTTTTGTACGAAATAGGTATGAGCTAAACGGGATTTCTAGTTTTACCTATAGTAACATGCTTATGCAACCTATAGTAATATGCTTTGAAAACAGAAGTTATATAATGATTCCGAGAGAAAGTGTAACAACGTTTCAATGAAACATAAAAGGCGTCTAAAATGAGACACGGCGGTCGTAACCGTCACTACCGGCGCGCGCGGCAGCTGCGCGCACGCTGCACTCGTATGTTGTTTTATTTCAACTTGAATTTAAATTTGGTATCTCTCGGAATCGCAAAATCTCTCCGTCGGATGTTTGTTGCAGTTACAGTTTAAAAGTAGTCATTTTACTTCGATAGTAATTTTCTAGTGTGATCTGATCATTAATTATTCAGAACCAGGTGTTAAATGGAGTGTTTCAATAATGAATTGATAATAAATATTCAAAACTATCGCCCACTCCCTCGACAGTTATATACCGTACCGACCGCGATAAAAACGCGACAATATTATTATAGAAATAAATTGGCTTTTAATGCTGGATAATAACAATATATCAGTATAATTTAAATATACAACAATTTTTGTTTGCAAACCGATATAATATTTTCATACGATTAACCTTGAAGTCCTATAGAACGTATAAACGTATATTCATAATTATATTGACGCTACTGTTATAAAAGGAATATAACTTCACTCAGAGGAAACCAAAATATTGCGAAGACAATCCTTTCGGAAAGATTTTTTTACAATGTTGAAATGTGTATTATTTTAATAAATAAAAAAAAAATTGCCTTTTTCAGGTTATGCTATAATGCAAATAAAATTTGACTTTTACTCTCGTTACCACTTGTACCTTGATATACCTACTTTAATGTGCATATTTCTAAGCTACAGTCTGTATTATTTGATCAGGTTACGAGACGACAGTTAGAATTGTTTAGGTTCCCAAAAATGTATCATTCATATCCTTTTGTGAAACTTTGCAAGACTACGCCAAACAGTATTCACGCGGAGAAACCGCCCCAGATATATCTACAATAAAAATACGTTGCTCTTTGTCTTTACTAATTAAATAATGATCAGAACTATTACTAACTAAACACGTATTATGTACATACTATTTAAAATTATTTCTATTAGACCAATTTCTGACGTGTGTGTACTTCCATAAGTAAGGAACGAAGATTGATGCCCATTAGTGGTACACGAAAACAGTGTCAGTCAAAAATAATATAGATGCGAAATATATACCCCTAACAGAAAAGTAATCCTCAATATTTTCGTACAAGAACCGTAACGTGTTCAGTGTACGGTCAGTAAAAGCATCAGATTTACGTTACTGAGGAGGCAACTCGTTTGTTCTAATCTGGTCTCAACGTAACGCGAACGGTCTTGCCGTAACTGCCGCCGTAAACTCGAGAATATGGCTGCTAGGGTCAGCAAAACGATAAGGTATTTATTTTCCTCGGAAAGTTCCTTCAGATCAGAACGAACGCTATACTACTTAGCTAATATTGAAAGGAGTCGATCATTTGTGTAACTCAAGATTTTATTTGTCAGTAATAGTAAATATTAAAGTATATTATAAATATATAGGAAATGTAAATGTTTTGTATATCTTTATATTAACGTTTTATGGAAATCGCAGCAGCAACAGACTAGCCACCCTTGAAGTCGAAACACAAATTATTTTGTAATAACAACTGTTTCACTACTGTTTCAGGGGTGGTGCAGATTAAAAAAATATTAACATACGTGAACTTAACTGTGGCGGTTCGTCTTCGACCAGCAATTCAGCTCTATAAGGTTCTCTATAAATTCTGGGTTACGTGGCCATAAACATGCAAGACACTAACCAGAGTTTGACTTAAGTTAGAACTTAGACAGCAATTTTGTAACTAAACACGACACATCTAAAGATAAGTTGCCCTGCCACTTCGACACGATCAAAAAGTTAAAAAAGCAAAATTTTAAAAATCTCTTAAGTAATTGTGAACTCTTGAATTTTTGTTTATATCGTAAAGTGATAATTGTCAAAATTGCATGTAAATTTAATGAACCGTAACTCGCTGATGATTTACATAAATATTTATTTCAATCAGTTTTATTTACGCAATAAATATGTATTCGTGTATATTTTTGTAAAAGAAAAAGCTCGCCGCGTACCCACAATACATTGTTTGGTGTTCCCAGTCCGCGATAAACGAAGTCTTTCATTTCGTCTTTTTCTTAACAATCTAAGATCTCTTTAATTATCTCAGGTCAAAATCTTCAGCTTTTTTTTACTATCACTTTGACATAATACATATCGAGTTTCATTCAAGAGAAATATCTCGAAATCTACTTTGACAAAAAGGAGAAAGATTTTGACTTTTATTTTGATGAGACAAAAAGAATTTAGATTAATTAAAAGCTCTTTCGAGAAACAGAGAGCGGTTACCTCCTTTTAAAAAGTCGTTATAGTCGTGACGTGTTATTTTAAAAATTATATACATTCCTACGACAGAGGTGGAGTGGACTCGCCGCTACCATTACCGTCAAAAAAACGGAAGCGTCGTTATGTACAC
>DWDX01003652.1:0-12808 GCA_018245675.1 Agara michaeli
GTTTGTGCGCGCCGAGAGCGCGTTCCACCGCTGCCCCAGCGTGTATTGCTGGAGATATCAATGTGACATCTCTATTGTTCTACAGCTATTCAGTAATTTTCCAACGCTACATAACATATTTTATTGTTTCGTAGAAACAACAACATTGATAGCGGCGATAAGAAATACAATAAATAATTTACGGCTCGGCTTTAATGAAGCCGATATTGTCGGCTTTGTGATTTAATCGGCGGATAAAAGTAATTTATTTTCCTCAAAGTTTTTCTTCTCATCTACTTCGCACTGGAGCAGCGTGGTGGTAGATCCTCTAGACCTGATGCAATTGCAGGGTAAACCCGCGCTCAGCACTCATTTCATATTCCACTGTTGGGGGTGAACGGGATCCCTGAACTACAGAAAACGATACTTACTCCGCTAATCTACTACCGTTCGGTCAACCCATTCTTGATCATTGCTATTTATCCATAACCATTGAAGCCCTCGTTTAAGTTTGTACTTATCGAGTGGCAAAAGCATGACATCGCTAACCTCTAGTGGAGTCGTCGAACTTCTCATCTCCCCACATGTACTCGGTGTCCGAGTACAGCGGCGGCAGGGTCTGGTGCGGAGTGGGGTAGAGATCCAGGTTCTTTTTCTCGTTAATGCTCTCCGTGTCGCTAAACTTCGGCATCCTGGAATTAAAAAATATGGCTACATAAATAACGTATTCCTACATGCTTTTGTATTTCCGTAGCGTTCCCTAAGGCGTGTGACCTCTTCATTGTCCAATAAGGGATTCGTATCGAAAATCTTGATGATAGGAGTCAATGATGATGAAGCTCACCTGGTGTAATCCTCGAAGCAGCTGAACCTCCACAGCGCAAAGGCTAGCATCGCCATCGAAATGACCACCCCGGCCGCGATCACCAGCCACACCATCAAGATGTTGCTATCGTTGGGTATCTGGAAGTCCTGAAAAGGGGATCCACAAAAACAAAGTCCTTTATTGGTGGATTTAGGAACAGAAAAAAGACATTTACTAACAGAAACTTAACCAATCCTGTCTCGACAGGCATCCAAAAGTGCGTATTAAGTAAATAAACATTACAAAACAATTACAAAAATTTCGGAGCGCCTCCAACAGCAAAAGAAATGTGCCCAACATAAGGACATTCAGTATCAGTCTTAGATGACAACATTAGCTAACCAAAAACATGACACTTACCGTAACACCTAATCTCCTGAGCCTTAACGCGAACGGGTCCCGCTGGTAGTACGTAAGCCACATATCCCTCAGGTCGTCCTCGTTCAACCTGGGTTCGTCGTCTTCATCTTCATACTGTAACGGCACTCCGAAGCTGACTTCCGTGCACTGCTCGAAATTCGGCCAGTTGTGGAAGCAGAGTGCGGTGCTCATGATCTGTGTGACTTCTAACCTGAAAAAGATGCGAGGAAAACGTCAATTCGCTGGACTACCGGCCAGTTTTAAGAAAGGAAGTAATGCCAAAATAAGATTGTCCTTAATTATCGCCAGTGTGCACGAGAACAGCGTGGTGAAACACTCCAGGATTCAAGCAGCTATGGAGGATCGTATGAAACAGTCTGGTAGAAAGGACCGCAGTCAAGACAATTTGGAATAACTTACGACCCGTATCTCGCTCCATACGTATTTTGTGAGACTAATGTATCCAAAATGTAATGGTATCGAAATTAACTGATGGTTTTGACTTGGCAGTAGTGATCATTCGAGGCCGGACCACGCCCAACTTTTGTTATGTATGTGTGTATCTCCGTTCATTTAACACTCTCTTTACTTAACTGTAGCTATCGCAATGGTGACTTACGCGAACATTTAAAATTTTGAGTCATCACAACTAACTGTTATCAAGTGGCACGACCTGTGACCTGGCAATTATCTTATTACTTATCAAGAATTGGAAATACTTAGTACCGAGAATAGCACACCATTCGACAAACAAAACAGGATATATTATTTAATATGTATTTACCCATAAGGGTAGGCAGAGATTAAAGATTTCTATCGGCTACGACACGAAAGCCTTGAGCTCTTGAGCCTTTTTCTCACTTCCCCAAGATTACGGTACAACTAACATTTACACTATAAATATGTTTCGTATTTCTGCCATCATCATTTTATCTCATATGCCCAAACCATATAAGCATTTCTTTTTTATTTCCAATCGCTACATCTTCTTTCATACCATTTATATGCAGAGTGTAATATATAAATTGGATACGGGCCAAATAGATTCAGCTCTACTGCGGTAAATACTGCATAAATAGATCGAAGAACTGCTTAGTAATGGTACGTACATTGCGAAGTCTATATTTAATTCTCTCTAGTGCGATCTGCATTGGTTTTACAATTGTTTGTCCCCCACACGCGTTCGCTACTCTCTGAACACCATGATGCCGCCGGTTTTCTCATACATACATGCACATATTTAAAAAACCATCTTGTTCGGTTGGGACTATTTACAAAAATTCGTCACTTGAAAACTATGACTAATATATATGTATGTGCATTGTAACAATATTTATTCTGTATTGCAAGTATGTAAAAGTGACTATTATTAAAGTAGTCGAAACCCAACCCGAATGTCGTAATATTTGACTGCGATGTAAACGTCCAAGGCGGACCGTTCCGAACACACGGAGCCTTTGATCGTCAAATTGCTGAAGTTTACGCGTCATTGGTATGCAATGTGATGCACTGCGTGCAACTGTAATCACGGGTTCATTGACTCTTATCAAGAATAGATCAACATTCTAATATCAAACGCACCTAAAATAGCCATACGCTTGTACCGATAGAAGTGCACCGGTAATTCAATCATCATTGCGTTGAATACGTTTGTACTGTGATACTTGAAAGGGCGCGGAGCCAGAACGTTGGCCATAAAAGGAGCAGACTGTAGCACTAAACAGTGTAAGGATTGTTAAACGTAACATTAAAGGTATCTACGTCGTTAGTTATGTAAGCCTTTACGATATATTTGACGGCAAAAATATAACAGACATAGGTGTAAAGAAAACGGATGCCATATTCGAAACCAGAGAAAATTAATTTAAGACGAAAGTAAGCACGAATGTAAATAATAAAGTGTAATTTGTAATTGTGAAAACGATAAATTGTAAGGATTAATACTAAATTAGAGCTTGTAAAATCCTTAGCAGAATTTTTACTATATTTAAATTGGGCACATATAAGTAAAGAAGTCGTCTAAAATTATAAATAAAAAATGGAAATTGCTAAGAATTCTATATGAACTCACCGCAGGAATAACAGCTAACGCCTTCTAAATAATAACATTATTTATATTACACTTTTCACTAGGTTAAGGTTAAATTATTTAACTATTTGAGACGGATTCTGCGACTAAACTAAGTAACTTTTTAAAACACGTAATAATTTTTGAACGTTTACTTTTACTATCAACAACCGATTACTTTCATTAACTATCATAAGAATAAATGGAGAGCTCGCGATTGTAACGGCCCTCGCATAATTTCATCGTTTGTAATAAATATCTTTAGCAGTCTTATAGTCATTATTATTATTATTTACAACATTTTATGGTGTGATATGTTTGATTTCACTCGTGCAGGTTTCAACTGATGCCACCGTCTCCGGATGTTGAAATGCAGTGAAAACAAACGTGTAGCTAACCCTCATACAAGTTTTTCTTCTGTAAACTTGACAGGCTTCTTCGAGGCCTTCGCTCCGTTGTCGGATCTCGCGACGACGCTCGCTTTAACCGCCGCATCGTTGTTATTATCGCTATCTCTATCCTTAATCTTACTAGTGGTTTCCGCTAAAGTTATTTTTGTTTCTTTATTTGTAGGCTTCACGCCATTATTATTATCCATAAGCGGCTCTATTGGTAGATTTAAATCTGATTTTTTCGTTGCTACCGTTTGAGCATCACATGAAGTGCGGTTATCCGAACAATTTTTGTTCTGCATTTGTGGATAATGATGTAATATGGCTGTCGTATTGAATGTTATCTTACCGTACTTCACGTACTCTGCAGGCCGCTTATTACAATCTAGCTTACTTGTACTAGGATCAGTGTTATAGTCTATATTATCGCTAGCTACATTTCTTAATCTAACATTCGTAACAGGGCTCTCTGTTGAGGTGCCTTCGATTACATCTTTTGTATCTTCTAATATATCTAAAGCGACTTTTCTACTTTTTTTAATACTCTCCATATATTTATTATACATGTTCATATCGGTAGTATTATTTTGCTTGAGTGGCAACGAATTTGGCAATTTTTTCTGAGGTTTCTCCTCAGCCGTGTATCACAATTGTTTTGGATTATAATTTTGGCTTTTTTGGTCGATGTGTTCTGACTTTGCCGCGGTACTATCACGCGCGGCGTGTGTTAGCTATGTTTGAGATTGCACCATTGATATGCTGGTGGTCTCGGTGACAATGGTGGGTGCCGCGAACTCATCCCCAGTAGAATCATAAATAGGCAACTCGCAACACAATAAGCACTTGAGGAACTTGGGCACTTCCACATAAAACGCCGGAGGCATCGGTATCAACGGTGACGTGGACGACTTGTAATATAAATAATCTGGGTTATCTCTGTACTTTTCGTCCGCCGATCGTTCCAGCAACGGAATGCCAGATAAGAACAAAATTATTGCCGTCGTGAATAAAGGCGATAATACAGCAATATATTCAATACCCTCTATAACATTCAAGGCAATAATAAATATGCCCCACCATAGGACTATTTCACCGAAATAGTTAGGATGTCTGGAGAGGCCCCATAGACCATCATTGCACCACTTCCCTTGATTGGTCGGCTCCTGACGGAATGCAAACTTTTGAAGATCAGCATATGTTTCGATAAGCAATCCAATCACAAAGACCCCGGCTCCGGCCGAGTCCAATGTTGTCATGGTTTTGGGTGATTTTGGATAGGAGTGATGCGGCGAATTGATGATGATAACGGGAAGGCTGACAATGTAGACCCAGACTGCTTGAAACGTGTAAAATACTGCAAATCTGAGCGTGTTGCTCTTGCGGTCCTCGAACTGTTTATCTCTGCCGATGTGGTAGATCCTGTAGATGAGGTATCCGGACAGACGTAAACCCCATACGCATACGAAAGCCGTGACCATTAGCTGTCTGCTGTCATAGTTTTTGAGTGTGCTTCCACCTTGACCCAAGAAGAATGTTAATAAAGCTATGATTATAAAATTGGCACCTCCTGTGAAATCAGTGACTTTGTCGCTTTGCGACAGCGAGGCTATGGTGAAGAACAGTATCTGCATCGCGACCGCCACCATGGCGCTCACCGCGAAGTTGTTCCTGTCTATGAAGGGCTCCATCATTGACAGCTCGACACTAAACGTTGGAGTATTTGGCATCAGGGAATACTGGCATCGATTCGCGGGTGTCGCATTGCCGCATTTTAACACTTATGTCGGCTCCCCTAAGGTCCTACGTATACAACTCGCATCGTTCCCATTTTGCGCGACGAATCGATTTGACTGTGTTTTTATTAATTTTATTTGGAGGCGCGCGGATCGCGAATAACGATTTGGGTGTTTTTTTGTGTCAGAAGCGTGGCACCGTGAGCCTGTCCGCACGAAAGCTTGCTACTAAAATAGATTTGACGTTTTGGCAGCGCGCGTGCGGAGTTCCCTCGCGCATGCGTAGAATGTGCGCAGTACCTACTCGAGGGCTGCACTCATTCCCGACATCCTTTCGCTCTGACAATACGAAACAACTCGTGTTATTGTATTTTGTACACGTGCAGTATATAACAATGATACACAAATGATCTTTCTTGAATTTTTGTGTCTAGACGGCTTTCTCCTGCATATTCTGCTTTGAAAGATAATGCAATTTTCAACTATACTTAAGCCCTACTAGTACTAATTCAAGCACTTAGTAATCAACAATTATAATAATACCACACACGGTTATCTTATTCCGAATTATGCTATTAAAAACCTCTGTCATAGTAACCGGACAACTAATAAAAATGCACGTATACCAACTATATAATATTTGTTAGAAGACATCGTAGCCGTCTGCTCTTCAGCTATTCCCTTGACCCCAAAAATGTACCTCAAAAATCGCCTAAATTCAAAGGTGCTCGGTGTATCGCGCGTGTAATTCAATAATTGCAATTTTTAATGCATTCGTGATACATACAGTTACTAAATGCATGCGACAATTAGATAACATATGCGGTGAAACTAGGAAATGTTGTAAGAATTTGTGCGCTGAAGTATAAAAGCAGACGTAACAAGCTAATAAAAGTCTTGTTTATTTGTTCAGTTATGACCACGTGCAGTATACAACCTTGCATGGATCCATCTCAAGGTTGATAACCGGTCGTGTTGGAGTAGCATCTATGTTCAGCAGTGAGCTGGTCTCGGCTGGTGATGATTGCTTTTTATAATATATCCCAGCCATCAGGCACACGAACCACCTGATGGTAAGTGGTCACCGCCGCCTATGGACACTTGCGAGATCCGAAGAGCGACCAATGCGTTGTCGGCTTTAACGGAGAGCTCTTTCGGCGCCTTTTGTGAAGACTCCCATGTTATAGCGCTCCGGGAATACAGAAGGAGGATAATTTTACATATTACACGTGCGTGGTAAAAGCCACCGCCACGAGTCCAGCTGGTGTGGATGGAATCTCATTCTTCGAGGTGCGATGACGCAAAAACGTGCGCAGGAAAATTTGCACATGTCAGAAGTTTAAGTGCACACCAACTGAACCAGCGCGCTAAATATTGAATTCCCTAAAAACAGATTTCGCCACGACTGACCTCATCAACCCAAACAACGCATTAGATAATCATAACTATCTCATCAATCCTAGCGTATATTAGTTATGAATCGTTACGTCCACTGACGATTTAAAATTACGGAATATAAAATTGGATGACATCACAACAGAACAGCGATTCTCAAAGTCGATAGAACGAGTTATTCGCGTGACAAAATCTTCCAATTTCGGAACTGACCCTTCAGTTTTCGTAACGAAATAAGATCCGATATATGAATGAAGAACTGTTCAAACGAGCAAAATAAATATAAAATAAAAGATTTTTTTCGTCTAAATATCTTTCGTATCGTAATGGAGCACGACATGTAAAACGCATTAGCGAATCAATAGAAATACGAAATTATCTACGATCGTATTGTGACGTCGCGAAACACACAACGATAAAGACATCGTGAAATCCAAGAATATTTAATAATAACAAAGTGACTGATAAAAATATTGCACACAAAAATATAACCCGCTGCAATCATCGTTATTTTTATCATCGTTACTCGTTCGAAGACAAATATTCTTTTAGTTTTGGTTTCTTATTAAACATTGTACAGCAGCTCTCTAGACTTAAGCGTAATTCATTATATTTTTCAGTTTGAATAAATTATTGAATTTGCGATATAGCTGTAATAAAGGTTAGCTTGTCAGGCGTAGTGAAAAAATAATAACGTAATTGCATTTTCTGGTTAATGTGCCCGTAATAATTAATGTTTATTCTATATAATCAATACGGTTGTAGAACACATTACACACACATATTCACTCCTTCCTGATATAAAGTGTAACTTTGCTAGTCAGTTATCGGAGCGCGTAATGACCTTAAAAAGGATAACAAAATTGTCAGTTCACATATAACTATAAATTATACATAGTTCGCCCACTCTAAAATTTGACTATAAAATTTAAATTTTTTATCTTAATTTCATATCTCATGAAATACTCACGTGGTGTTACGACCGGGATTGATTTTGTTCGCGTTGATGTACATGGTGGCCATGTCGGCGACGATCTGCCTGAAGTCCTCTTTCACTCCGAGGAAGTTCTCCAAAGTTATGCCTCCGAGGTTCAACGTGATGGTGTAATCCGGGTAGCCAACCGGGAGAGCCTCCGGCTCGGAGGACTCTTCATCGGGAAGTTCGGCTGAAAGATCGCACGGTTGATAAGCCAGTAACAGATGTTTGGGAAGCTCGATGGCTGGTCACAATGATGCGGTTAAAAGAAGACAACATAATTCTTAACCTCGCTCTGAGTGCAGAAAGAACTAGAGAAGTTTCTAGACCCAATAGCAGTAGAATATGCAAATAAATCGTGTCCGTAAACAAGTTATCCTCGACCCCTAACATATGCTCAGAAACAACATACTATATAGTCATGTTTACAGCTTGCATGTGCAGTCGCAACTTGCCATGATGAAATGTCACTAACCAATCATCCTGATGCTAAAACTGAATCCCCGTTGCCACATCATTCCCCGCATGGACTCGAACCGAATGAACATGCGGTTGACGTCCAGGAACCGGTAACGGCGTTCCTCTCTTATCATATAAGTGAACACCAGCCCATCGCTGCCCGAGGCGTCAACCCTCCCTACGGATATGGAAAGGTGGTTGACACTTTTTTTGTTTATTATTATTGCTACATAATGACTGGACCTTCAATGAATGAATAAATAACACTTTATTGTACATATAGACGTCATAGATGTATATATGGCTCTCTCTCATAGCCGTCCTTACGCGATGTAGACTTCTTGTTTTGCTTCTTCTTCTTCTGTAATTAGACTACATTAGCAATCTAAATACTTTAACATTTTCAAATCAACCTAATAGCGGTCGGTGATTTATTTTTTGATCAATTTCAAATCAATCAATTCGTTTTTAAAGCACCTGTTTAGGGGACCTACTTTTTGCGGTAAAAGTCTGATAGGCAAAATATAAAAATTAGTTACCTGGTTTGACCAGCACATGGTCTCCATTATTTCCGTTCACAGCGAGGTCAGTAACATTTAGCTCAATACCCATGCCTTGGCCTTCTAAAATCCATTCCACTATGGAATTTGTTGGGTAAGGATTGGGATAGTTAGGAGAGGTCAACACAACTGGTTTGTCAACGCTTAAAGTGATTCTCGTTGGTTCTACAGAATTCTTCGGATCCGTTGGCGCATCTAAAACTTTGCTAGGATTTCCTAAGATTTCAGATATGAGCTTACTAAAATCAGAATCACTTATTTCATCAATTGGGTCTTCTTCCAATGGCTCTACTTTGTGCTCTTCCACTATATGAGTGGATGTCGTAGTAGATTCAACATCAATATTGTTTGTAGTCGCTTCAGCTCCCTCATTTGCAACCAAAGCGTCATCGACATATTTGATTAGTTTTTTGGAGTTAGATTCCTTAGGATCTACTTCAACTTTTTCTCTCTTTTCTGCCTCCTGGTCTTCGTCTTTCTGCATTATGCCTTCACCGTTACCATCTACCTCCTCTACGTCTTCATTACTAGTTGTTGAGAAGAGTTTAAAGAAGTTGTCGTCATCGATTACTTCGTAATCATCTTCTAGGCCCTCGTGTTCATTATCAATCTTGCTAATAAATTCCTCAAACCGTTCAAAATCTACCTTTTCTCCCTCTGTACTATCAGAACTTTCATACAGTTTACTCAAGGTTTCATGCAGCTCTTTCAAGTCCGCTGCTAGATCACTTGTTGCTTTAATAACAGTGTCTTCATCAAGGTCTTCTTCAATTTTAGAAGCTTGCGATTTGCTTTCGAGGCTGCTATCAGCATCGTCTTCAATATCCTCATCAGTATCAACGTCTTCAACACCTTCATAATTTTCTTTTTCTTTGAAATCTCCGTTAGTTTTTTCTAATATCTCTTTAGTCTCATTTAAGAAATTTTCCATTTTAAGATTCTGATTTTCATTTAGTTTATCGGAAGTATCATTAGTAAAAGTGCTATCGGTATCTTCAGTTTTTTTTAACAGTTTCTTTGTTGTTTCGTCACGAATTTTATCAACATGAATATCCTGATTTTCATTCAGATTATCATTTGATTTATCATCAAAATCATCTTTATATTCAATATCTTTTGATAATTTTTTTTCTTCCACATTTATATTACCAACATTAAGAATCTGCTTATCATCTAGGCTAACAGGTTTATCGTCAATAAACTTATTATCTTCTTCTTCCTTTAAGATAGTACTTGTTTCTTCAAGAATCTTTTTTTTACTGTTATCAATTTCTTGAATTGGGTTATCATCATCGTCGTCATTTTCAACAAACTCTTCTAAAGCCTTTTTTTCTAATAGAGGATTTCTAAAATTTTCAATATCGTCCGAATCGAAGTCTTTTAACAGTTTAGTATCAAAACTGTCATCTTGTTTTCCATCCCCTTCATCCGCAGAATCTACCTCCGCACCGTTAATTTCCTTTGAAACTATTCCAGAATCATCAATATCTTCAACTAATTCACCAGAAATATTCTTACTGTCTTCCTCCACTACGGATCTGTTGTCTTCTATTTGGTAATCGTCTATATTTTCCAGATTGTCATTTCCATCATCTTGATGTCTATCATCATTTTCACTTACAAACTTATCAAATTCTTCTTGATTTTTTTCATCATCAGCCAAGTTCTCGTTTGATGTAGTTCCGTTTACGACATAATCTGAGTAATGTTGAATTTTATCATCAAGATTACCGACTTTCTCTATCTCGTCACTATAGATATAGTCATCGTAGTTCCATGCATCATGGTCATCCTCAGCGTGACCTGCGAAGACAAGACATTTTATAAATCATTTTTCGTTTAGCATCGGTCGTCAGTTTGGGAAAAAAGTATATATTTGAAACACAAAGAACCTAGAAATATTATTTTAATTAAGTATTTATATATTAGCAACGTAAAAATACCCGTTACAAATTGTAACTTACAATACTATTACAATGACTTCCGAACACATTTTATTGCGTTACTTTTCAAGTTAACCACATGCACGTAATGTATTGCAAATAATCTGATATTCAGATAACGAAGCCATGTCTTAACTTACAGACACCAACTTATCACGTTCCCGTCACTGCGGGCCAATAATTACTAATAATTACTCATATTGATTGTGACAATTCCACGGTTATCTTCCAAATTAGGCAGCGAAATGCCTACGTTCTGGTAACCGAGCAGCCGATAAACATATATACACATGCCATATAAAACCTACATGGAGACTTTAGTAGGCGTAAGCTCAATGATCTTTATTTTTAAACGTAGATGTAGTGCCTACGAACAATTATTCATTATTCAAACATGACAGCATTATTGCAAATATAAGAAATGTTTCCATTATGAATAATGGGACAATACTTCTTAATTACTGATTCACTTGATGTGCTATTGTATGTCTTATCTTAGAGTCAGAAGACCGATACTCGCGTACCAAATATGAGATCGGCCACGTCATTTACGTAGATATCGATGTTTTCCCAACATTTCCAAATATCAGTGCAACATAAATAGTTCCTTAGTTGACTTATTGTTTTGTGTCGTAGAAACTGATATTTCATGAATGTTTCACATTTGTTTTACTGTTATTGTTGTTTCAATGTTTCACGTTCATAATCGTTAATTTATTGATATCACTGGCCTCTCGGTCTAGCGGTTAGAGAGACTAAGTACTACCGCAGGTCGTGGATTCGATTGACACCCATGACCGAAATTAATGTTGTGAAAACATTCGTTTGTTCTTTGTCTGGGTAATAAGAATATGTAGGTAAGTATTATACCGTAACGGAGATGCCAGCGAGTCATTGGCAGTTCCACGTTCGATCGTCAGAGCCGAGTCTCCTCCTAGCACTAAATGTATCAGACTCGTGGCTTCAACGTTTCAATAAATAAAATAGTTCTGTGCCGCACACAATTTAAACGTAAACAGCTGACGTAACGCTATTCGCAACACACAATTAAATTCCATTTATATTTCATTAGTCATAACCTTAAAATGACAAAGACGCTTGTGTGGGTGAAAGGTTATCTCCCCTACATGCCTATTAATTGTAATATGGTCGTTTCTGCACTTTTATGCTTCGCATCAATTCTCAATTTAGCTCCAATTGTAAGTTGTTGGTCTAGATCAAGTGATCTTATACAGTAACTAGCGTCCCGTCCCGGGTTTGGCTGATTATTTTGACTTATTTTGTGGATAATCGTAAATGTTATTCAAGTTGTTTAGTGTAAAGAACAAATGTGTACGAAATTATATACTATATACTTAATAATATATTGTATGCTTAAATTCGAAACATTCGAATATGTTTCGTTAATATTGATCACAATTTGAAAGAATAAAATGGTCACTGTGAACTATCGTTATATATATATATATATATATTGCTGTCCAGACTTTTATAGTAATACAGAAGAGGAATAGTTTTTGTACGTCAACTACAGACGCAAAGCATTGAGGCTTTTAAAAGACTTATTAGACTTATTTGACGTCTATAGATATTAATACTAACAAAATCCAGTCTGCCTACAATGCTAGTATAGATCTGTCTCGTACATAGTTAATTTAACCAATAAATGATCATTGATCAATGATCACTGCTCATTGAAAGCGCGGTCGTACGATTTCGATATTCCAATGCGTCGCCACAGCGCTCCAATAACTTGTCCCAGACGCTACCAACGATGCTTTTTGTTCAATTTCATTATAATCTCATCATTAAATCGCTTATACATCGTAGTAATCGTTAAGACTGACTGCCTCGTTGCTCGGGCGGTTGCTAGTGCGACTGCCGATCGGGAGATCCCGGGTTCAAAACCCGGGTTGGGTACTGTTGGATTTTTCTAATTTAGAATTTCTAGTAGTGACTCAGGGTCTGGATGTGTGCCCGGTGCATGGCAAAAGACCACCACCTATTCCATTATGGGACTTAAACGTAACCGGTGAAATGTGGGGGTGTACTACACTCCTCTGCCTACCCTTTAGGGG
>DWDX01003653.1:0-12807 GCA_018245675.1 Agara michaeli
TAGTATAAAACAAAGTCGCTTTCTCTATCCCTATGTCCCTATGTATGCTTAAATCTTTAAAACTACGCAACGGATTTGGTGCGGTTTTTTTTTAATAGATAGAGTGATTGAAGAGGAAGGTTTATAACTGTGTATGTATAATAATATATTCGCGGGACGAAGTCGCGGCCAAAGCTAGTCGTAAATGTAATACAAAAAAAACACAACTTAGTATGCACCTGTCTAGAGAAAGTACTAGCTGCGTTATCTGGCTAATAATATCGGCGATCCAGTTCTGCTGGGGTGTCAAAAGTACTTTTCACTTTGATAAGACAGACCAATAATTAATTAGGTACCGTTCCGCCAGCGAAGTTACGCAACCTACCAGATAGTTGAGTGTCATGCAAATTGTCAACTTTCGCACCTTACTTTGCTTGCGTTTATATCATACTGTCTCTTGATTTAGTGGTTAGACCTTGACTGTTAAGCACAAGGTCGTTGTTCGATTCCCACCTAAGACAATGATTTGTGTGATGATTACATGTGTTTGTTCTGTGTATTTGTACAGTAAAAATAGTTGTTTGCTTATCAACTGTCCGGTTAACACGGGCATTTCATTGCGTAATTCGAAACTAGATAGCCATGTGTGAACACGTCGCATTATTAATTTTAAAAAATTGGACAATTTTGCGTTCATATCGTATATTTGAGAATTTTACGGTAAGTACTCAAAGCTTTGATGGACCTTTGCATTAACGGAAGAGACGTAGTCTGACTTGAAGGATGCTTTTTGTATTTCACAAAGAGCCTTCTGTGATAGCACTTTACAGATAACAGCTCATTCGGCTGCCTGCCCGTCCTTTTTTGTTTATATTCAAGCCAAAATGTTAATATGTGAGCCAAAAATTTTAGGAGTACCTACTGCAAAAGCAGTCTGGAACACCAGCCAAAGAAAATGACAAAAAAAGACTGTATACATAGATTGTCTATCAGTCAAGGCTACATTTATAAGTGTCCGAGGAAAATTTTAAGAGCATCATGGTCATCGTTCCATTTAAACTCTAATGTCTGATCACACATAAAATATGCCTATTTGTGTCTGTATTGCCGCGCTGAAGGACATATTCGCGTTTCATATGGAGATACGTGCCAGCAACGGCAAACAAGAAGGCCACTGTTGTGGTTTTTTTGGGGAAAGAAAAATCCCAGGGGAAGTTTTCTAATTTACAATTTCTAGTAGTGACTCGGAGTCCGGATGTGTGCCCGGTGCATGGCAATATGCTCACCACCTATCCCATTGTGGGACTTAAACGTAACTGGTGAAATGTGCGGGTGTACTACACTCCTCTGCCTACCCCTTAAGGGGATTACAGACGTGATGTTACGTATATAAATTTGTGTATTTGCATTGCCTACTTTACTATTTATATTAACAAGGAATTATAACCCGATAAGTTTTAATATGACATCCATCTACATGTGACATCTAACTTGCTAAGATATTTGCTGTCTATGCGTTTTATATTCATATTCGAATACCACACTAGTAATATTATGCGTGCTCACAACTATGCAGCTAAGTACCAGAGAGATATTACAATGCTGCCAGCGTGCACGAGCGGCGCAGGATAACGCCTGCTTTAATTTCATTGCAATCAGCGCTATGAAATATTGCTCTTAACATTGCTGTCGTATGAATTCTGCGGAGTGTTGTGTCTCCTGTAATTCTAGTTGCTGCTGTTGAGTAACATATTCGCAGCGCTATTTAGGTCTTGCTTTTGTGTTTGATGATTTCTCCCTCGAATGTGGTTGCCATAAGTATTGATGTATGTACTATTGTAACGTGTAAGATGCCTAGTATTTAGATACGCAATACGACAGTGGTAAAAAGCATTTATCGGTTTCAAAAAGTAAAACGCTCCCGTCAATTACCTGCAGATGGATATTAAACATTGAGTAAAATGTGGGGATATTAAAAATTTAGCTCAAGTGACGCGCAAATAACGAGTCGCTCGCGCGAGCATTGAAACGCAAATAGTCGACACGGAATTCACTGAACGGGATTTGAAACGGAATAAAGGTATTCCATTTGTATAAAATAAGAATTACCGATTTCGAAACATTCATAGGGATTGGTAGGTAGATAAATAGTGATAAGCATGAAATATATATAAGTATAAGTATAATTAGTTGAGAAAAGATAAATACCCTACGTTGGGAACGTTAGCCTGTGAGATTTATCAAAATATAACATCATAAAGTATGAGGAAAAATGTCCACATTTTTATGACGACATGAATTTTGCTGGCTCACGACGACCGTGAGATTTAATGGAGGTCAATTTGAGCTTTTGCCCCTTTTTAAGTTAGGAGAGTAGCGAACGAGCAAACAACATTCATACGCGGACGCTGCCGCATATGGACATCAGTCTGTAACCTACCTTTAATGTACATGTACCAATGTTACAGTCCTATTAATATTACTAACAGTCGTCTGTTAGTGATATTAGTTAGTATATTAGCAGCAAGGTTAGATAGTATCCATCCTATTAGAGGTTGGTCACGGATACATTACTCTTGAGGACACTCTTCAAACCGACTCGAAACTGTTTTAATAATGGTACTTCCCCTGATAATCGGTATACTACATATTCTATCATTTGCAGTAACATGTACTAATAGCACAGAGATATATATATATATATATATTGTTATGAATAATAATATTGTTATATAACTTTACTTTGTTGCTCACGATTTATGCATGGTCTCTTATTAGAAACTTTAAGCTGTACTCTCTCTCGGTGGGGTCATTAATTTCGTCGTGTTAGCACCTCGCCGCGCTCAGAAGCACCGTGTTGTTGGCCGAAGTCATTAGATCGTGTAAATGTTAATGTTTATATCACATGATGGAGTTTATTATTCATTAATCGATGCCAAAGGACGAAGAACGGATGTTAAGAAATTTTTATCACTCGATGCTTTCTACCTACCCCGTTAGGAAACAAGCGTGATGGTATAATAATAGGTAGGTACCCAGTACCTACCTATTATTACCATGTACCCAGGTACATGGAGAGCAATTATAATAGAGGTAGAGAGGTAGAGAGGGAAAACGATTTTTATTATTATTATTTACAAAATGTGTACAGCGCCCAGTAATAATATCATTGTCACATCTTTGAATGTAAAATGTCGAATTTGACAGTTCCATTATTTCGCAGTTCAAAATAAATTATTAAAAGCTAACCAAATTTACACTCCCGATTTCGCTTGCGCGGATACGTAAATAATCTCCGTATGGGAAATCGTTCATTCCATACCTTAATTATTTGGGGATTGACATAAAAAAATATCTTTTTTAAGTATTACATCTTGAACCTTTTCTTGAAAAGTCACGATCTCTACATATACATTTGACATGCAAATATATTCTACAGATACAGAAAAAAAAGGATTTTGTTTATAATTCATTAAAAAAAGAAACTTGATTAAGTATAGAGCGTAACTGTGCTTTTCTCTGGGATTAAAATAAGCATACGCCATTCGCCGTACTCTAAAGACCTTAAACTACACAGACAAGTTTTAATATTAAGGAATGGACTAAACTATCTCTATACAATGGAAATATACGTTACTTCGTTACTGTGTAAAAGAAGAACAAACCAACAAATATTTCTAAGAATCATTGAAACGACTCTATTTGTAGGCAAGACTCTATTTAGTTAAGTATGTCTCTAATCAAACCTCAATTGTTTGCTTATTGTAAACAATTACATCCTATTAGTTCGAAAGGAAATACCGTGCCATAATTGTGTATTTAACATGTTTGCCTCATTTCTGTTACTATGTACGTGAAACACCCGAGTTCATATTTTCCATTGCAACGGGCCAAGTCGTATTCATTAAAGTTAAAAATCTTTCCACGAGATACGAATGAAATAAATATTTCACTAGAAATCTATGTCGCTCGTGAAAATAGTTCGCTAACGAACCTTTTTTGTACGGACTTTGTAAATAAAACCTGTTTGTAATTTCTAACATATATCTAGGCTTGCCCGGCCAGGGATGTCCAAACTTTTCCTTTTTACAGAAACAATATACAGATATTGCTTGTATTATCGTATGCTCTTTGGACGGTTTCCATGAATGAGACAGTGAAATAAGGAAGGCAAGGAAAGAGACGTTAGGTGCTCAATAGTGTATATAATTAAAGTGAATCAAGCGTCGGGCGAACAGAAGCAAAATAGAGTAAATCTTTTTCCACCAACTCTCATAGTGAGAGCGTCTTACAAACTTGCCTAATGGTAGGCGATGACGTGGCCTATCATAATGCATGCGTAATAAATTCCTATTGAATAATATAAGGCTCACTTGGATAAGTCGTAAGTCTGCCACACCGCAGAAGAGCATCGTGGTGAGCGATGACCACCTCTGATCTAAAGATATCCCCAACAGTGGTATAATAAAAGGGATTTATTATCACGATGAGGGATGTACATTCTTTTCGCTTTCAAGACCCTGCATGGGTACTGAACTGATAGAATATACTGACAAAGGTTCAATTAATCTCTTATAATTGGGAAACAATACTAATTAACGCTAAATATCTGTTTCAATTTCACTCTACGTTCACTAATTAGAATAAATTTCTTGCACAAAGGAAAACAATAGTCAACAGGAAATAATTATTAGAAAACAGTAATTCTTACAATGAGATTGAATGTAATCGAGTTCTAATTTTAATCAAAATACATGCGTAATGTAGGTACGTTTATCACAGTGATCTAAATTTTATTACTAATAAAAAAAAGCGAAACACCAACATTATTTAAGGGCAGGAGGAGACTGGTTTTAATTCACAAGCGGTGTCATACTACGTAGACATGAACTTTCCGTTTTTTATTACCGTGCAAGTGGGGTGTCCACCATATATAATAAAAATAGGATTAAAAGAATGGTGTTTAATCTAAATTATTTAAATTTAAACAAAGATTTTGCAGTTCAAAAGTAATAAATAAAAAGCGTACGAACCATAATGCCGTAACAGTAAGTTAAGATCCTCAAATTCAGAAAAAAATTGTAAAATTTTTCTGAATGTATTGTCGTATAAGCAATTTCGATTCAGCGGAAAACTTTCGTAATATGACGTTCGAGAATTCCTGGAGAAAGTCACATCCGTCAATAAACTACGTAACTGTTGGTAAACATACCCCCGAGGCGAGATATCTAAGTCTCCAATATAAACAGGTTGAAATTTATTGTCAATTATAGTTCAGAGGGCCATAATTGCTGGAACGGTAACTCTTGCTTCCAGTATTTTGGAGTTCTCTCGGACGTATTATTATTTTATGTCAAAAACATGACTCAATTTCATAAATATATTTAATATTAGTTCAGTAATGAGGAATACAAAAATTGACATTAATCAAAAGATAAAATGATGTGAAAGGACACGAGGACAACTAAAGAAGAATTATATTTATTGCATAGTTCCAGAACATCTATGTATACTCGTATAACATCACTTTTTGTGGACATTTCATAAAATACATGATTAATTAATTTCATTATACTCATGCTATTTGCACTGATGTAAATTTATTGTGATTTGCTCATATAGGGGTTTTTTAATTATTATTTTTTTCATATCAGCCATTATTTATGGATTTACATTCCGGATCAAACGGAACCCTTTCATTAAAAACTCGAGTACATTACAGAATTGACACGCTTCTTATCTTACCTTTCGTCTAAACATTACTTTAGTAATTTAATCTTTGGGAAAGCCATTATCCATAGTTTTAAAAACCTTTGTGTTTTGAAT
Organism: Agara michaeli; assembly: GCA_018245675.1. Classification (NCBI taxonomy): domain Eukaryota; kingdom Metazoa; phylum Arthropoda; class Insecta; order Lepidoptera; family Hesperiidae; genus Agara; species Agara michaeli. The sequence continues at coordinate 5,806 of DWDX01003653.1, forward strand.
GGAATGTTATGAGAAACGCATTAGTAAGTGTGTAAGATTAATAATAATAAGAATAAACAATACAATATTGCTATTTCGTGTTTTGTTAGTATACAACTTTACAATAACACCGGTAGGTGCTCAACTTTTTGTTTCATCTACTTTATTTCGTAATAGATCAGTAACAAGTGTTTCATTTTCCCAAACTTGCACTGAACAATAAAAGGTAATGTTAACTATATATATTACATACACCTATATTATACTCGGACAGAATTTAAAACAAAGTTTTCCAATTTCTTGTTTGCCTGTGGTATATTCCTTCTTCACGCAGAAACTAACGAACTGCATTTAATAAAATATCTTGTGGAATATTCAAGATATTTTTTAAACCGGTTTCTCTCATATCCACGTGAAGGCGTGATCGCAGCCAGTCGTTATAAAATATCATCCTAGATTTCTAGACGTAATACAATTTCGATACGAACCAATTAAAAGTATTATTTATACTTATACATGTTGTATAGAATACCTACTTTTAATAGATTCGTAAGGTTGATTGATCAATAGTAAATATTAATGACCGACCGAAAGTTCGGTTTCGGTTTCGGCCAGTTTCGGCCAAGAAATCTAGGTTCGGCCTTAGTTTCGGTTTCGGCTAGAAAATAGCCGAAACTTTCGGCCGCACCGAAACTCGAGTGTTGGTCAATTATCGTGCTGAATTTTATAAATGCTGTACAATTTTATTGGCATATCCATGTTTATGATGAAAACTCCCAGAATTGTTCCGCAGTTCCGACCACTATTTATGACATTATAAAATGAAAATAAAATATTTAGAAATTCTAAATATAGTTTAAGTAAGTTTCGGTTTCGGCTGAAACTGAGAGCGAGGCCGAGAGTTCGGTTTCGGTTTCGGCTGAAAAAATACTGTTTCGGTCGATCTCTAGTAAATATACTTCACAAAACAAGTATGATACAATAACCACAACAAAATTATAGTAATATTTAAAGACATGAACGATCGGACGTCAGTATGCAAATAAGACCTAGGTGGACCTCCTGTGGATAAATCGGAATTTTATATTCTCTCACGATCTCGGAATCAAATATGGTACTCGTAGCTACTCTCATATATGGCTATTACATTTTCTGTATTGGAATGCGGCTAAATAAGTCGGCGTCATTATGCATGCTGCATATTAATATTACATGTAAATACTATAGCGCATTAAAAATAAATACGACTATCGTTGGCAATGTTTAATAGTCAATATTTCTTACACAGTTACTCGCAAGTGCAAGCGGCAGTTAAATATATTTCAACCACTTTATTGTTAATTAATTAATTATTGTGAATGAATTAAATTGAATAATTAAGCCCATAGTCTAGTACGTTGGTCTCTCTGCTAGTTGGTAGACTTCACACATAACACTTTAAGAAACAGTGTACAGAACTCTGAAGTGTGCAATTTCCTCACGATTTTATCCTTTATCCTTATAAAGACTGATGATTGACTATACAATACAATTAATTTTTGTATCCTGTACTGATTAAATTAAGAGTAAAATGTGTAAAAAAAATTAGATATTATTTTAGTTTCCTTAATAATTTTGTACATTTAAAAAGTAATCGAGTCCATTCCACATATTGACTAAAGGCACGCCAATGGAACAATGCGCATTCCATCTATCTATGTATCAGTACATCAAGGGACCGGGCTACCGTTGCTAATTTGTACTGCCTAAGAAATTATTTTTGAAAAAAAATTCATATATTTAAAGAGGATATCTTATTACACAGCCATTAAATTGGATGGAGCATTGTTTAAACTGTAATATCTGATGGTGAGTGTTCATTTCTTCGGGGACGTGGGCTCTGACGACACCACAAAGGGATATAAAAATTTTCATTGCGCACATATTTTCACACCACAATCAGCCGATAGGGAATAAGAATAAACAAAATTTATCCAAACAATTGGCTATTAAACTGTTGGCTGGCTGGTATTTTTTTTTATGTCTATATTTTATTTTCATTATATTACTATATGGTCTATTTATATTACAATAGAGTTCCGGGGCGAGGCTACTATCTGAAATTGATGATGATGTTCATTCAACACATCAGCTATTTTAATTTTTAATCTTATTATACCTACTTAATGATGTTACAAAGAATTAATAATGTTTGTTTGTATTTAATTTTTATTATAATAATGTTTGTTAATAACCTTACTTCATTGTTGGAGAATTTTATTTTACACAATGTGTTTTTGCATGTTGTGTTTGCTTATAATAGATTGTACATGTAGTATAAGACTTCTATGTAATCATGTTAACAAGTTTTCATGTAACAATCGTTGGCGAACCTAATAAATAAAGCTTTCCGATTACGCTGTCAATTAGTAATGTTTTTAGCAAATTAGTTCAAAAAACATTTTACAAATTCATGAATAAAATTGTTAAAAATAGTTCGTTCCCGAGCTGTTACAATATACAAGGCTGGCATTTTATCCGTCCGTTCATTTTAAACAAGACGCAATTCCGCTCTCTATAATTAAACTTATCCGAATGACTTTCTGGATTAAACTAGATATTGTCAGGAGATTCGCGGTACGAGTTATTGGCGCGCGATAGGCTTGAAGCGTCTTTCCGGGAGACACAATATGCTTTTGTTCGTTGTCTCGGCTCCGTTGCCCGGATTAATGAGACTTACAGCCCATCGCTTATAGAGTAGCGTGGAGTGGAGTTACGATGTTTCTCTAAGATAAATAATTGCTGCATAAGTGTGGTAGCTTAACAGTAATTTCGTAACTTTCTTGCGTAATATAAGAATAGAATTCATTAAATTTCGTCCAATAACATTAAATTAATTACTAACACCATAATTATACAGGGACCTGGCGTGACGGTATGTTGTTGTTGTTGTATAATGATACAATTTAATTTATGTTGTAGAAGATACAAACGGGAACGCATTAATGTAGGCAGTGGATTTAGCAGGCAGCAGTTGGATATGATGGTTGCAGATTTTAATAAACTTTGCACTTTACAAATAGTTAATTAAGTTTTTGAGAGACTAGAAATGGATTTATTTTTAACTAGAACCTATATTATGTATTTTAGACGAAGCTTGTAAAATAAATTAACTTCGCCTATTAACAAAATTTTCAAACAATTTTCAAAGAATTCAAAAAAAAATCAATAGTACTCGTAGCTTGTAACAGTATTTCGAGTCAAGTCATGTTCATTAAGGCTTCACAAGTTTAACAAGTTGTAGCCCTGAAGTAACGAATTAATAGGCACCTTTATACACGGATAAAATTAGGGGCAAAGGTACCTTTTTGTTCTATGTATAATAATAAAGAACGGTCACTTCCCCGCGGTATATTAGGAAAGTTTACAACAAAACAGCTTTCCGTCAAGAATGATGAATGATATCCGAAACCAAATTAAACCGTGAAAGAAATGTTTTTTTTTTTTCTGTAAGTAGGTACGATACTGAAACAATATCATAGTCCGTATGCGGCTCGTCAAAAGGATTCTTTGTGAAGTTGAGAAAGTTTCATACGCTGTTTGGGTCGGGGCCGCGGACCGATTTGATAAATCGGCAGGCTTCGGTCGTTGGTTAACGAGTACGATAAGAGGCACGGTAGCGATTACAATAAACAACGCAACACAAAGGGTTATTGAGTGCTCTCAAACGCAACTTGTTCCGAGAGCTTTTTAGACAAATCTCTGAGGTTCCGCACGGTTGTTTGTGGAACTTCAAACGTTTAACCGTCAAGTGTCTTAGCCGAGCCGCGTTGTTGGCTCGCAAGTAAACCCCTCTTATCTTAAATACTTCTCTTGCAATTTATTCGAAGCGCCGGATTGCTTTGATAAGAGAGGAGAGGTTAAAAACGTAACAACGCGAGCATATGGTACGTTCTGTTCCGCCTTCCTGAATTTTACTCAATATGCACAGGTATTCTTGAGTTTCATTGCTTCTGAAACAATCGTTAAAGTTGAAATGTCGTTAAACAGAGTATGCGTATTTTAACGTTTTATAGTATCAAAATTTATTTTAAAAAGTTCTAAATTGATTTATAAATAAATAAAAACGTGTAGGCATAAATAAATAAAAATACCAACATAAAATATTCGATAAAACAAAAACGTGTAGGTAATACAAAGTTCTCTTCATTAAACTTTATTATGAGTTCATTAAAACGTTTAACAATCGTAAGCATATACTGTTATGAAAATGTTGATCGAGATGTGTAAAACTTAGGCATCATCGATATACAAATAAACTATATATTTACAACCTGCTACATCTATGTGAAGCCGCTAATGACATTAAAAGTTTGACGTCTTTACGATAACGCTAGAATTTCAGTGTCATATTATAGTGACATAAATGAATAGTTATAACATTTTAGAAGCCATTATAATTCTTTTCATACGTTATTCGTAACTTGTATAGAATTTAATTGTCATTTCTAACTGCCACTGACATTCGATTACTCCATGTTAATAAGGATTTTATTAATGAAGTAAAGCGATCGTAATTTTAATACAACGAGAGTCGCACGATAAAAGTTGTGTTTAGAAATTTCAGTAAAGTATAGGTCTCGATTGAAGGCGCCGGTTGTTATTGTCAGGTTACAATCGTTAAGCCATCTCAGAGGCTTTAAAGGCAGTTTAAAAACATAAGACAGAAAGGATGGCAAAATGCTCCAGTCATAGCGCTCTGCGATGACTTCAGAAGGGAATTTAGTCAGCATATGGCACGTGATCGATAAACAGCAGCGTAATAATTTCCACTGTCACTACTGCAGGCAGAAGTGTTCACCTTTACGAACGTATTGAAAATATTTTTGTCACGTTTAAAATTCAAGGAAAAATTAAAATATGTTCGGATTCCTAAGAATAACGGCATTTATTTTTAAATACTAAGACGATGACTCAAATGGATAAGCGATAGACGATAAGATATTTTAATAGATATATGTAGTATCTCCGCCGAACTGCACTGGAGCAGCGTGGTGTGATGTGCTTTCGTTGGTTTATGTTGCAGATGCGAACGAATATAGTTACCTGCCTAAGTACTGAACGACTCCTTTTTGAAGAATTACAAGTCGTAATTAGAAATACATAATTACTGGTATTATATTGTGTAGTGATTATAACACAAAATGTGCTAAAACTTATTCGACAGAACTTTCTAGATCTTTCATCTTGTATGTGATTAATTATTTTTATAACTAAATGAACATTATCACCTACTGTTACCTGTTCGCTTTTTATTGGTCTCTCGCGATGAAACAAGTGCTCGAATGTTCACGGAAAGAGTGGGTTCGGGTAAGAGAGGCGGCGTCGGGTGCATGCTAATGCACCGCAGTCACCAAACATCACTTACTAGGAACTGTGATCGTTTTGTTATGCGTCAGATGTAATCTCACGGATGGGGCGATTCTGGATGATTAATTTCATTTTTCCGTTCGGCACAAGTGCCGTGGGATACGATTAGAGCTGTTTAATTTCATTCATTGTACCTTGTTTATAACTAATTTACAATGTAATTGAAATTAAAAATCACATGATTTATATACTGCTTTATGATGTTATAGTTTTAGTCCCCTATACAATATTGAAAGGTTAAACTAACGAAAATCGGCGTGCTGTTCATGAAATCAATATTAACACGCAACACTCCATCGAACTAAATTTTAATATCGTTTCAATTATAAGCCATCATCTCGCAATATTGTGTTCACGATTCTCCTAGCCGTATCGTATTACAGTAGTTTTCATTGTGCTTTATTATATTGGTTTTGAATTTGTTTGTAACACGATAGTTTACAAATTGTCTGCTCGATATCCGGCCGTCCGCTCGAACGACCGCTGCGGGCTGGTCCAATTGGATAATGTTCAATTAAATTGTTCATTTTGTTTTTAATTAGCTGTGTACACTTAATGTTATGTTTATTAAACTAAACATGTCGATATAACGAACAACGAATGTTTAATTAAAATCCATTACGTGTAAAGGTACATTAATATAATTTATTCATGATAAGTAAAACTGCTCGCTTAAGACCTTACACTTGAATATTTTTAATAAACATTTTTATTCATTGCACTTAAAGAATCCGTATACTTATCATTAGAAATTTAATCTGTGATTTAAATGTAGTTCTTAATTTAAAATTAAAAATAAAAAGAAATAAACACGTTTAAAACATTAAGATGTCGTAAAAGTTAAAAAAGAATACCATTTCAATATTCACGTTTAAATTTATTACAAGACTTCATAATGCTTAATGTTCCCCTAAAATATATTAGTGTGTGTAAAATTCCTATTTATTGATCATAGATTGTACCTGAAGCCGCGAGTGGTGACCCGCATGATTTAAAATGTTAAAACACTCTCATTTAACATGTTATATGTAAACTAATCACACGATTTCCTGTCATTACTCACTTTATACAAGATAGTGGCGTAGATCCTAAATAAGTGTTATCTCCTAAATAAATCAAGTCATCAAGGGCAGACAGGCGTAATCCATTATTACTTGATGGATGGGTTTACCAAATTTTTAGTCTCGACGAAAGTGGTTTCGTCCCAACCATCGGGGACAGATAATCTTAGTATAAATAATGATTACAGTAAACGACACGTACTTTAAAAACGCTACTAGTGTTGACAAAAAACAAAATAGTTAAAGTGAAAACTTTTTGAGCACTTATACTTACATAAAACTTCTAATAGATAAAGTTTCAATTTAAACAAAGATCAACGATGCTCATCATTGTTTATGTTAAACGGAATATTTGTTTTTAATTATATTTTGTAATTATATATACGTAATTATATCGCTTCATAGACTATTAGGGTTTAGATAGTTTTAGGGTAGGTTTAGGTTACAATCTATAATATAGCTGTTCAACACATATTTTATACTAGTTGTTAACCCCGGCTTCGCCCGCGTGTTCAAAATAGTAATGATAATAATATGAAAATAAAAAAAGTGT
>DWDX01003654.1:0-12800 GCA_018245675.1 Agara michaeli
ACAAACAAACAAACAAACAAACAAACAAACAAACAAACAAACAAACTCTTCAGCTTTATAATATTAGTATAGATATCCAAACTGCTTAGAATTTAATATTTTCAACAAGGATATCCGCCCACGAGGTCCCAATAAAACAACATTGGAACGTTATTGGAAACTTATTAATTGGGATTGCATTCGATGATAAATAGATCGGGTCTGTGTCGGGTTTTTGTCGGGCGTACGGGCAACAAGAAGCCCTGTGCGTTTTTCATTTCCTTTATAAATAAGACGAGTTGCTGTTTTATTAACGATGGGTGGAGGTATGGTGTAATTGATAGTTTTTGTGACTGTAACGCCCGCGTTTGTCCGTCTGTTACAGTTAATGGCTTTCTTCTGTCAGTTTGAAACGGAAGTTACACGCGCCGCTCTGAAGTATCTAACGATACGGGCGCGAGTGAGCGCCGACACACTTCGGCTAGATCTAGCGTTGTATTCCTATTCGTGTCTTAGTTACGCATATATGTATGTAGTATCTGCATTGTATATGTTACTATTTTTTTTTGTATTTCTTATTACCCCTCTGTATGTTAAAGGGTTGGATACCATAATCTACCACGTTGATCACAAACCGGACTTCACTCACTTTAGAGAACATTATTGAGAACTATGAGGTGTGCAGGTTACCTCAATTTATTTTCCTTCACCATTACGCCGAGTTATGTTAAATCTTTTGTTTCTATAGTTAGAACAGCGTGCCAAGATTCGGACCCCGGAGCCCAAAATAAAGAGATAAACAGAAAAATAAACATTTAGGCTAGTACGTACACGATTACATAAAAAATACGTGTAGCTGTATATAGGAAGTCAAATAATAGAAAATTAAAGTTAACCTTGTAAATATATTTGAGGATACAAGGATACGCTATACTCACCTAATCTACAACAGGTAAACTTTACAAAATTCCATTCCATGTTACTTTCCTGAAACTTCTCTCCCATATCTTGTTTGCCTCTCCACTGTTCCCTTTGCGTTTTATCTTTTCCATTCACGCATGTTTCCAGCGACCAACAAGCGGAACGTTTCCATTAAAAACTGAATGGGACCCATTGTCTGGCGTCTGGACCAAGAATGGCAAATGACGCATTGTCCCATCATATCCGATGTTTTCATCTTACCACGTATTTGCCTGTTCTCAAGAAAGCGACCATGTTTTTCAAAAGTAATTTCCTTTTTTAAACTCACATTAAATGCTCTTTGAGTTTGATCCGAACTGTCGTCTGGCTTCGTGTTATTGGGAATCCATTTGGTCACTAACTGTCTGGTAATCCTTGTGCATTCAAATAACTCATTCTAAAATAACATGTTCATAATGAATATGACAAATGACGTTTACAATTTACCCGCGCTTTTGGAATATCGATCGTTATGCCCGTTCGGGCAGACTGACAAATGAATATTGGTCTGGCTACTGACAGGGGTTGCAGAATCTTAATTTATTTTTATTAATTTTATAATCTATAATAATAATATCATGAAACAACATGCATTCGGCCCTCGGGCAAGGTAATTAGACAATTGATAAATTGAATATATCATAAAAATTGTCTTATAATAAATTTAATTAAATTATTTTCCACAGAATAAATATTGGTATTCATAGTACACCAATATTTGCCCTGAGTGAGAATCGAAACCGCAGTACTCGGGTTACCCGTCAGGGTCATTGACCGTCTGACCAAAAGGCTAGTTAAATTATATAATATTTCGTTTACAAAACCGCTAAACTAATAATTCACAGACAAATTGTATCAAACCAATCGTGTCGGCTATTTTCCATTTAACCGCTAATAGCTGAAACACGACACCATATCCAAGAGAACTCAATATCTATTACACAAAGCAACTTTAAAACCAACTTGTACCTAATGCAATTAAACACCTTCAAAAAGGATTAGGAGAGCAAAAGGGAATGACAGTAATTTGTTCATTGAACCTGCTCTGAGAGAACTTGTCAAAGTTATGTTTTACTAGAGTAAGGACATACTTTTAAGTGCTTTAGTTTCCTTTAAGCGGTCTGTACGAAAAGTATTACCTTAAAAAGATATAAATTTTTCATTTAAAAACATCTTTAAAGTTTTATTAGCGGGTATCACTTTCCTTTCTGTAGGGTATCTTCATATTATTTCATTTAAGTTCAGCAATTTCAATGTGATAACTTACCAGACATTACTAGACGTACAACGTACCAGGCAGACAAAATATGAATTGGACATTTTTAATATTAGTATTAAAGTTATACAGTCTATTTTTGGTTCGATGTTCAATATTACCAACAAAACAAAGCCAACAGTGCAACAAGGTATCCAATTCAGACCTTCCAATTACGAAACCAAAAACGGACCCGAGACAGTTTACCGGGAAAGCCGTTACGACATGTTTAAATGTCACTCGTTTAACCGTACCAGTGGTAAAAAATAGTGCAATAACCGACCGGTCTTGTTAAATAATATCAGCGTCTCTATCTGACAGATAAAAGGAGACGTGACTAAGATTTAACGGTAACTAAACCAGAAGAAACTAAACCCGAATACATTACGGACACCACCGTGAAGCCCAGAACATCGGCACAGCAGACTTGCGTTGATTAACTGTGGGATCGCCATCAATTTCCTAAGCAAGACAGACGAAACCAAGGAAACAGATTTTTTTCGCTAGAAAATTATAACTTTTGAAACTCATACACGTAAATCCGGAAGACAACAGAATATGAGGTTGATGGATCCAGATGATCTGACTTGTAATACAGAGACACCACCCCTATACTTAATACAACATTATACGACTTGAGTATACATGCAAAACGACACAAAGATAGAACAAGAAAAGAGATAAAAGCTCACTCCGATGATGTAGCAAAAGTAGACACTAACAATAAATAAACTAAAGAAGTAGATTCCATAAATACAGCAATCGAAAATACAGAATCAAATATAATTAAAATGTTTCAATTTGTACTTATATTAGCTTAAAACCACGCTTCTAACTTTATCAACGCCCGCGGGAAACTTTAAGCTTAGCGTCGAGCTTAAATCTTATAAAGAAAAGGTGCATAAAGTATGCACTTTATTGCATATGCAGTCGAGCGTTTGTTATGCAAGTGCCGCAGCCCGTGCGTTGATCTTGCATAATTCGAAATAAGCTTCGCGTCAGGCGGACTGCATTATGTATGAATATTTACACCGATGCGAAACGCAATAGTCATGTTTAATGGTCTACAGCTGGTGAACCAACACTGGAGCAACGTGGTAAAGCGTCTGCAGTCCAGTCAATAGTATGACTATTTATATGAAATATTCCATGTGCCGACCGTTTTGCCTGAGCAGAAGTTCGATATCTCTCGGTTCATCTAAATGACAGGATAATTTCCATCAATGTTATTTCGACAAGACTTCAGTATATTACATACGTATGTATGTCACAAAAGATTGAGGCGTTCAAGTTTTAGTTAAAAACAAACTACATTCCTATTCATTTTTCTATTTTATTGTTCGTTTTCTTTATTTGATATTACCTATTGTTTTGTTTTTAACTTTCCTTTGTACATGGGTACTTTATTTTTAATATCCTTAAGTAATACAACGTAGATTGCACTTTTTTGTTCACTGCTTTGGCGGTATTATTTAATTTCTATGTTTCCATTTGTACAGTTTTCCGTTGCGTTATTTTATTAACTGACGGTCGTCTATAAACTAGTTCTCATTTTAAACAAATTTGGCTCAACTTTGGCTCTGCTTGTGTTTTCTCTTAGAAATCACAACCATTCTCATAATCAAAAACAAAGATGCGCATCTGGTGGGCCACAATCTGTATTCAAGCTTCGTTTGATAAGTGATACAATCTTTCCTATTCCTGTTGGCGAGGTGCATAGTGAACGCTCTTGTTACCCTACTTTAGATATTACATTTTACTATGACGGGTAATTCAATCGACAATCCACCTTTAGCGTCTTGTCGTAAAGTTCAAAATGTAGTTAGCGAGACCTTTGGTAGTTTTAGAGATTTAAATCGTTTAAATATGCTCCACAAACATTAAAATCGGTTTAGTATAACGATGACATCTCTTATATGATGTAATATGGAAATGGTTGGAAGAAAATTGCAAATAAAAAGTGGGTAGTTGGAAAAGTAGGCAGAATTCTGTAGTTAATACAGTTCAATTGAAAAATCTCCAATGACTATTAATATCAAGATTAGCATTATATGTATATCAGCTTAAAAGGTAAGCAAGGCTATTTAGATGCCATGACAACATCGATATCGTGATTCAGAATACTAGTGTCACCATCTCTTAGGCGTTATGGAAATTAGGTACCAAGGAGAACTGCTGTGATCTTTTGTTTTATTGAACACTAAGCCACCCAATGGTCGTGATTCCACTTGATAAGGAAGCACAGATGCGTCCTACGTCCGAACATCTTTTAAGTATGCTTACCACAACCTCCAAACTATCAAGTACTAGAACTGCAGTGGCTGAAAGAGATTTACCGTCGAAAATTAAACATACAAATTATTATGAATGAGTTAATTTATTTAATTCAATCCATTGGTTAATATGAGTGTATAGAAACTTCTGGAACACGAAATCAATGATCATTGAACAACTGCAATATCTAGTTACATAAACCCCAAACGACAAGTTACAAGACAAACGGGAATTCTATTTGAACATTGCGTAACTTATTACTCTGTTTCTGGTGCCTAGTTGATATAGACTTTTATATACGAATATCCCATTCTAAATCGTACCATATGTAATTGTCACAAGGTCTAATTTTAATTATTTTAAGTATAACTAAGTGCAATCAAGCTAGTGGAAGAAAATATTTGAGGAGCACTAAAGCAAAGTAGCTTTTGTGTGTGCATGGTCCAAAGGAAATTTTAAAATACACCAACAAGTTACCTTCAAAGTGTAGGTACATAACACACGTAGAGGTCTTGGGTTGCAGTGACTATACAATGTTAGCTGGAATGAATCCCGTTTGCCACTTAAATGTCGAAAATCACGTAAACACTATCACATCGAGTGCAATGCAAATGGTGTCCTATGCGGTTGTGTTAGGATTGAAACTCGTGTGACGAGAACACTCGAAGTGCTCGCGTTACAGTTTCCAGAAGTTATTGTCCATATATTACGAGTGAGAGCCGAAAAAATATCTACTCCCGACGTTTATATACGTACTTTATTTTATGGGCACTTGGCATATGTAGTAAGTGAATTTAAATTGGCCTTAAGTTCCCACAGCGTTATTATTATGTTCTTTAATTAAACTTTAAACCAGTTAATAAGATAATAGGCTCGAAACGCCCTATTTAATTCATCGGAATATCAATAATGACTTAATTTGAATATGAATAAGTTTAAAATCAAAAAACATTTTCTTGGTAAAATCTTTCTCTTGACTCATAAATATTTAAACGGGGTTTAAAGTTTCAACTGTACTTGGTTTCGTAACTCCCTACCTTGAAATTTTAAGGGAACATTACCCTTGATTTTTAGTTTTGAATTGATTATTATTATTATTTTTTCATTCATATAATTTTATTTGATTTTTATTCTGGTAAATTATTAATATGAATCTCTTAGATTTATTATTGGAATATGAAAAGCACGTACTTTTATATGATACAAAAAAGAAAAATCATTTATTGTTAAATTAATCGATTTTTGGCAAATCGATTAATTTTGCATAACGAAAAATCGATTTTTGAATAATCGAGTCTTTTCCACCAAATTCACATCCCTAGTTTAAACGGGATTCATACTGAGAACCAATAGTCTGGACCTTTGGATCCGTTGTTAGTGAAAATGACTGCTGTGTCGGTGACGATGGGATCGATTCCCGCCCACCACCAAAATTTGCGTATCGATATTCCAAGTCCAAGTATTCCAAGTATCCCAAGCATCCTTATAAATGTTTGAGCGACCAAATCTGATTTCTCGAGACAAAAGTACACCTGTCATCTGCCCTGCTGAACAATTGTTTTGATATTTGAAAAAATATCTCCTCCACAGATTATACTAGACTTTGCCAACGAAAATTTGTATATTCTCAAAAGTTTTACATAAGGTCGCAAAGTTCATTGTGCCGGTTCGACCGATGCTTGTCACGGCTAACGTGAAGTGTCTGTGTGTTTGCGCAGATGTTGATTTTTTTTGGTTTACTTCGTAAGTGAGTTCGCTAAGCCAGTTACGTACGAACTAGTTTGATGGTAACTATGGTCTTGAGGTCTTGTCATATTCATGTTAAATATAGATTGACGCAGGCTTACGAAGAAAGCTTACGTTGGATATGAATAGGTTTAATTTTTTTTTTGATGATCATCACTTAATGATCATTTTAGATTACAAAAACTTCGTTCCCTTATTGTCTCTTCGAAAGAGAACACTATGGCCATAGAGGGCCACGCTGGCCAAATTTTTTTATGTGAAGATACTAGCAAAATACCAGTCAGTCAGTTAGTCAACCTCTAATAGGACTATTTAAATGGGACTGTCAGTGTGAACTCACTCCTTTTTTCACTTATATTACTTGTATCTCACTTATCACTCGACTATACAAGCGCATACATCTGTTGCTACATTCGAAACATTCAAATATCGAACGTCGAAAAAATGTACACCACCAACCGGAACACCGAAAGCGGATGTAAAGACCATGCACTGACGCGTCCGCTGTCTACATTTAAAACAATTCATTAACAGTAATTAAAAGCGCCATAACACTCATGGAATGAGTTCCCAAGACAATTGTCCACTTCCTACGAACACGTGTAGAGGCGGGCGCACAATCACGTGGTTGCGTTTACTTTTTAATCTTTTTTACGAGTACCTCGTTGAACTTTTAAACTTTTTTCGTATTGGGGACGTGATGATAAAATCCGTTAAATAAGTTATGTGCAATTTCAAAGTAAAGTGCTCTATTTAGAGGATATACTCGTACATATTTGTCTCTGTTGAAATAACTAAACTAAGTTAGCTGAAATGTATGCTTACATAAGAAATAAATGGAATTGATAACATAAGAAATAAATGGAATAAGTGGGTATCGAACCGACAACCCCCGGTTCATCAGCTAGGTTCTTCTAACCACTACGTTTACGGTCATGTCACATCATAATGTCTGGGATGTAATCCCTCAATAAGTCAATTAAATATCTCTAAGAGATCAAAGTTCAGTACATCAGTCATGTTACCTTAAAATTTAAATTCCCAAGTTCATACATTCCCGACTTTATCATTCATATCCGCTTGCGCATTCCAAGCGTTTACTGAAAATGCATCACCATAGCTCCAAGCATTCATGCTTCACTTTCAACGCATACAGCGACCACAAATCATAGTTTATAACGCCTTAAGGAGCGAAACGAACAACAATGGTACTGCTATTAAACACGCCGGGTAATGCACTGTACAGTAGAAAAACACGTGGTGCAGATATAAAGGCCCACGCACATGATGAGCGCCAACGACGGTAAACATCACATGCCAATACTGCGTCCGACTTCGGTACCTTTGCGTGGGTAGCTTGTATACATGTGCGTTAAATTTCAAAAAAGTGTAAGATCTGTGGCGAAGTGAAGAGTTTTATTATATGCAGATAGTGCATTGAATGTAAAAATTCTTTGAGAGTATTAAAAAGAATTCAATAGGATCACTGTTCGTTTTCTTTTGAATACCTAAATGGTAGGCATATTTACAATACTGTATTATGTCTATAATAATATAGCAGCATTAGACATTGATAATAATTGATTATTAAAAAAGAAAAAAGAAAAAAAGGGAAAAATATTTTCCGTTCACAAAACACTACATAGAAGGAAAATCAATAAAGCGCTTAGAAGAGAAATAAAATAGATATCTTTCATCCTTTCCATACCTCGTAAGGTGGAGTCTTAAGCACTACATACATAAAAAAATATAACATTATTGTTTACGTCTGTGCAGTAAATATTAGATTTGTTAACAGATGTAACTAATAAATTGATGTTCGTTTTGAAATTTCAATATATTCGCGTGCCACCGTCCCCGCCGGAACGTGAACCCGTGACCCGATGATATCTGGTCTGCACCACGGGCGATAAACTAAAGTATACTTTACTAAACCTGCAACTCCGTAATTTAACTCATGCACGGAGCTCTGGTTACAAATGTGATTTGCCTTGAGAAGAGATAAGAAATACATGAAGCTAAAGGTGTAGACACCACAGAACTGAGATAGGTACTAATTAATGTAAAGGTAATAGGAGCTAATAGAAAATATCCATTAGCAATTAGAACACCCCCTATTCTAATCAATTTAGATGGCAAAAAAGTTCTTCGACCATTAGACGCCATGTATAAAACACTGGAATAGTTTGGAAACCAGTCAATTTTGGTGGTTAACTGAATACATACAACGAAGTTATAATATCGTTTAACAATGAAGACTCTTTAGGTCAACATTTGTACAAGAAGCCTTACCGCTCAGAACATTAATGGACACGAAATACGAAACATGTCCAGAGAACATCGGCCCTTAAAACAAAAACAAAAAAAACATCATTCTCTTACTCATTATGCAAATACAGTGCGTTGGTGGTCATTGAGATATGACTCTCATTCGAGCGTGATTAATACCAATTTTGTTTAGCCATGTAAAACACAGTGGAAGAAATGTATACGAAACAATGACCGGCCGAAACGACCGCGAGTTGTGTAATACCCCGAAGTAATGTGATAATCATCTTATCTCGAGATTTGATTGTTTCAAATTATTCACTGCCGTAATTGGCACAAGTACCGCTTCACTGAATATCCTCGATGCGAACAAAATATTCTACACCAAATAATTTTAATCAGATGTACAAATTTACAATACTACAGTTATCTACAGCATTAGATAGAAATTCGTCTATTAGTTAAAGTAATGGTTCCTTATCTTTAAAGAAAACAAAGTAGACACTGCTGACTACTTCTTCAATCTCAGAAATTAATATCACTCCTTCTGTTTCAATTATTACTACCACAGTGTTGTCCTTTTCTGTGTTGATGGAAGGACAGATACCATAAAACGCTTCAGCGAACCAGTGATCTGTGTCACGATTGTAACAAACGTCATCGGTAGAATCTTCTTAACATTCAATCGGTGAAGCGATTGTTATCTCCAATTTCATTGCTGCTTATGTAAACGTGCTGTGACCATTTTGAGAATTACCAACAACGTCATTGGATGATACACCCTATTTGGTAACGTAAGTGTAATGATCAAACAAGACCTAAATGGTGATAAGAAAGAAGGAATAAATACCTTTGAAAAGAAGTACTTGGCAATGCGTGTTCGTATTATCTATAACGCTTATATAATTGAGTCATCGATATTAAATAATTGATCAGATTTTTCCTCTGTGTAATTTTTAATTCTGATTGTGATAGTAGTGTATTATTTTAGTATATGTATGTATTAGTTTAGTGCGTATATTTTGACGGTGATAATAGTAACGCGTGATAAATATCTAACAAATGTATTCTCATTGAGTATCTCATACCTATCATTGACATTGACTGTTGCTTAAGGCTTTGCAGATTGTTTAATGATCATTATTTATGGGTGAATTAGTGTTCGTAATAATTGTTAAAGTTTTCAGTATACATTTGCAATAGATAAGCAGTTCAAATATAACGTTACAAGCGAAATGATGACTACAGTTTCAATTTAGCCTTGTTCCGATACAATTCCCAGGATGTAGTCGGGTAGACAACAATGCCTTTTTATTACGCTTTTGTGTAAAATAATTTTACAATCCGACATTGTTTTTTTGTAATGTCGCTATTTCATTGCTGGTCAACGCACACATTATTTTTGCGAACAGTTAGCGAGGCATTTGCAAACGGATGTTCTAACAAGAGCATTGTGCACAAGGTCATGTGTCATCACAGCGCTGTGGGGCTTAACTACTAATGGTAGATTAGTACCCACTACTAGTACAGTCAAACCTTATTGTGAACAAAATTACCTTTGGCTACTAGCAAAGCATTATACATTTAAATAATTATACTTTTAAATATTGTGTCAGTTTGTCATAAATTGAATTAATAAATGTCATTCAACACAACACAACAACACCACATAACCAAATATCAATGAAAATGGACAGGTAATTTAATGTATTGCCATAATTCAACTAAATAGTATGGCGTACGCAGACTAACAATCAGTAGAACATAAGCGAATAAAGTTAACAGTTTATTAATCTTGTTGTCACAGAATAATCTGCAAACAATGCGGCGAATGCTTCTGAGGAATTTATGATATCACATGATGATGCCATCGCGATAGTGGAACACATAAATGTTAATGACCAGCATAACAATGTCACTGTCACATCTAGCGTTAATGATATGTAAATAGCACACAAGTTGGTAGCTTATGAGTTTGTTTTCCAGCTATAACGATGTAGAAAAGCTTATGATTATAGCGGAGACACTTGACGTATCGATAAATAAGAAAGTCGAAAGGAATTTGTCAATCTTTTGAAATTTCTAAGACGATTGACTTTTTAATTTTATAGATAATCGTTTTTAGTCCACGCACAAAACATTCTTCGATAATCAGAGAACGAGATCTCCAGGGTCCATTTACTGGGGAATAATTATCAAAGCAACAACTAGATGTATTTTCTATAGACAAACTATAAATTTAAATCAGAACACTAAATCGTTTTATTATAAAAAAAAAACTAATGTCCAAAGCGCGGACTCTTCTAATCGCTCAATCTGTTGCTGTAGGCATTTCCAGATCTAGCGCGACCACGATATTATCGTTTTGCGTACACGCAAAGCGCGGCCATTTTTATACGCCACAAACAGTTTGTGGAACTTGTTTGTAGATGCGGTCCACTTCATGTGGAAGATTTAATGGTGACGCTGATACTATAATTTCGCCTCAGCATTTGCTCATAACAGCAAAGAATCAGGCACTGTTAAAAGAAAATAACATTGTTGATTTAAAAAGTGTATTCAACACTGATATTACTATTTTCAATTAACACTTTTTTACTTTGTACATTGAAGTTAAATTGAAACTGGGATCAAAAACAACAGACGCCCGAGGTACTTGAGACCTATTTAATTCACGCTCGGACAAACTTAATTTTGAATTCAAATTAGTCTCCTTTCATGTCATCTGAGCACATCCTCTTGTGAAAGTACTTAAAGACAACTTTAATGGCCACTTCTGCTACTTAACGCGTCAATGATAAACAAACCGCGTTGCGACATCCTCTAATCGCATCAAACACTTAGATATACATTTCAGCTTTAGCATCACCTGCCTCGGCTTTCAAAGGAAGATTAACGATAATGGACACGCTTTATAAGATATTATCGCGAGCGATATAAAAACGCCGGTTTTACTCTGCTGATAACTTGACAGTGAATGCTGTGTCACTACTTCTAAGAAAATATATTTTTCATTTCATTCTAGGTAACACATGTTTTCATTGTCAAAGCGTACTATATTTGACATTTCATTTGTTTTACGTTATATATTTATTCGATACTTACGAGTAACAGTAATTATTTACATATAGAGCTATGTAACCAAACACTTTTATAGTTTAACAAAGGGAACTCCTTCTCTTATGTAAATAACCTTACACAAGAAACACATGTTTGACTGCGCCAATACGCAGAAAAGTGCCACTTTCTCGAGCCTAGATCGAAATGGAAAGCCACGATATGTTCGCTCGAAGCAAAACAAATCGTAGATAGACATTACTACCACCTCGGGTGTTTCGTAAGCCTTATAACTGTAACTAGAATTTTATTAATAGCTAGCTAATCTCAGCAAATGGTAGTAACTTCATAAAATCGCCCGTTAAATCAACACAATCATTGACGGTTATCAAAATTCGATAGTAACCGTATACCCGCTACACCCTCAAGGAAAATATTATAAACGGAAACGGTAAATACATCAACAAACAATAAGAAAGTGAAAGATAACGACGTGAAGAAAAGTCATATCTTGATAGTGACTCTAATGTAAGAAACATACAATAATTTGCTTTATTGAAACGTAATAAAGATGACGATCAGAGTGTAAAACGAGACAGTAGGTACAGGGCAAGTAATTACAATTTGCTTCCCCGTACATAAAATTGACAGCGATAGCTTTATGCATTACACTGATTAATTAAATGATAACTGACCGGGTATTAATTCATTATGTAAACTGTTCTCTTTGGCGTACCCTTAAATCAACCTCATTAATGTAAGTTGAGGCGAAGAAAGGCCGAAAGATAAATTTATTGGAAGCTAAAACAGAAGAGACAATTACAAATTTCGTCTTAAAACTTTCGTTATTGAGAATTTGCTCGGCAGATTTGTATCTTATAATGCTTAATCATTTTAATTATACTCCGAAGGGGCTGGCAATATATTTTTAATTATTCAACATTATCGTTTCATCAGAAAGTTCTTGCCTTCATGTCTTCCTCGGTTCCTTGAATGGGCCATCCGGCCTGCGTTTTACCTAGTTTCTCTTTACATGAAAAATTATTGTCATAACCAGTCATTTTGTCAACTTACTGCAGCATTTTTCGCAATAAGGTCGACGTCTTTGTCAATGATAATTTTCTTTTCGCATCACTTTGCTTTATGATTGTTATAATCAAATTTTTATATATTTATTTAGTGTGACTGCCTCGTTGGTCGGGCGGTTGCTAGCGCGACTGCCGATCAGGAGGTCCTGGGTTCAAATCTCGGGTTGGGTACT
>DWDX01003655.1:0-12798 GCA_018245675.1 Agara michaeli
AATGAAAAATGTTGCAAAAACGGGAAAATATTTCTTTTTTGAGAGCTTTCCTTCAATAAATAAATTATTTTGTTACATTTTTTTTATTTTCATATTATTATCATTACTATTTTGAACATGCGGGCGAAGCCGGGGTTAAAAGCTAGTCGTTTATAATGAGTATTTGACTCCCACTAGCATTGTAGTCATCACAGTCAGCTTGATAATATGGCAGATGCTTGTGTAGGCTCGATGTACGTGAGCACTTCAGCTTGTCAGTTTTTCACTTTACTCGCTACAGAGAGTAAATTGAGAACGCGCGAGACAAATCGCTGCGTGTACTAAATGAGCTGCTTTGAGACTGACGCGTTTTAATACAGCAAAGTTTTCATGCTGAGGTGAATTTTCTATGAAAGAGTAGCTTAGTTTTGTGTAGTTTGCGAGAAATTTTAATTATTTATTAATTTAATTATTACCTTATTAAATTACAGCTTGTGGATATTTCTGAGACACATGTATATTTACATTTGTGGTTGTTATTGTGCTGACGCTGTCAACTTAATGAATGAACCTGCAAGAAATATACAGCTTGAGTGGATTGTACGTAGTGTTTACTGTATAACATAATGACTTTTCTTGTCCTTAGATATTACAGTTTCTGTGTTCTTGAATATTATGCTTAAGCAGGCTCAAGCTACTGAGCTTGGTGAAGCATGGCTTATTACCTTTCTAAATCAAGTCGATATTGGGTTAGGTTTATCCGAAGATTTTCATAAATGACAACCACTGAACAGTTAGAGTGCCCTCTGAAGCAGGGGAGAGGTTATTTTAATTAGAGTATTAGAGATTATTAATTGTTTAAGGTCCAAAGGCCAGGTGTACAGTCCATTGTCACAATTTGATTGAAATATATTTACACAACAATCTCTACACATCTGTGATTTTCTCTCTATTTCAATAGATTAAACGGACCTCTTTTCAAACTTGAAGACTAAGTGAAAAAGGGCGTGACTCTCGTAAACGTAAATGACTCGTAATGACTGTGATATAGGTAAATTCTCTTGTGGTATTACAACGCACATGCAGGTAGTAGGTGGTAAGTAATTACTCACCTATTTACGCGTGCGTATGAAGGAAGATTAATGAGAGCAATATTTTGACTGAGGTGGAAACCTTGTAGATCGCGTGTAAGACGAGACGGACCTTGAAGAGGTAATTTTCTGGCTGCGAAAATAATTTTTTCCTCATTATAAATACAATTACAAATATTTTTTATCGTAGGACAACAATAATATGAAGTTAACCATAAATAAACCGTCGGAACCAGTACAAGATATACAACCAGAAAAACAAATAGAACGTTACAGAGATCAAATTTAATATGACATTTCTTACAAATTTGCTTTCGAAATCGAAAGCGCAGTTGTTGATTTTGTCAACTCTAGCTCATAGATAACGTTGAGGCAACACACAGATCCAAAATACAGAATCTCCAATAGAATTCAGTCTTGTGAGACACTTATCCGTGTGTTACCGCTAAATTGAAATACAAAATGCAAATACTGCTATGTAACTCTAAACAAAATACACTAAAAGGAGGAAACACGTCTTTTCTCTCTCTCAGATAACGTTACTTAAAGTATAGCTGTGACAATTCGTTGGAATCATAATCACGTGGAAATGTAGTAATTCAGTAAACAGTCAACCCGCATCTATAATTTTACTCAAAAAGCGAGTTACACTTCATGTAAATCATGCCCGTCGCCAACTTTATCAAGATAATCAGACATATATTAATAAAATTTGAGTGAATTTTTAGCACAAAATCTTTTTAACAGCATTCAAATGTCTCATAGTGAGCGTAATTCATTGATAGTACACATCTGGCCGTTCGTATCCTGGGGCGGGACGCACGGTATTAGGCTAATGTATAAACCGTTTACAAAGTTGATAGGGCATGCGGTCCGATAATGCGCTTAACTCGGCGGGGGAGATATCGCGCATAAATCATTGCTAAGTGAGATCGGCTCCGATGTGTTAACTCGTAAATCACCCGTGTAAATGAGGCCTCCGAACGGACTGGTGGTCTGTCTGCAGTACTTGCTTAGTCAATTAATTGAAATGAGATGTATAATGTCGTTGTGTAAACAACCCCTTAACCCTTTCACGTCATGGTGGCGATACCGCTATGGTTAAAGAACTTCATTATGTCCTAATGATCGTTATTATGCCTGGTTATTTACTAATGCCTTATAAAAGTGTACAATGTAGTGTGCCGTTAATCGACCCGCCAGATGTGGCTATTGCTGGACAATATGCATACTGCCGCGTACCTATTCTTTGGAGAAAACAATAACGGAAACCATCACCAGACGTAACCTGTAGGGTCTGAATATTAGTTATATTCAATATTCTTAATGTTTTTTTGTGCAAGGTGACTCACGTTGTTCTCACAAATTATCCTTACTCGCCGCTCATCATAGCAAACTAGATACATGCATACGCAAGTAAAGTTATTATCCCAGGATTGTTAGGAATCTATATTAGACAAAGTAGATCTTCTGGTCATCAAGCTAATGACGCTAGCGCAAACACCCGTGCAGTGTTATTATAGTTAACTCGATTAAGTTACATGTAAAGTACAATTACTTGGATTATATTCTAATGATGATGATCTAGTAAGTTTTAGATCTCTGAAGTTTTGCTGTGCTTGAATCCCCGAAGAACATATTATAATTATATATACTTAATATAAAACGTCGCTTAAAGGGTGTACGTAAAATGTAACACAATGAAAAAGCATCGCTGTTTTGTTATCGTGGTCGCAGTACATGTATAATTGCTTTTTAATTAACCATTTCAAACGTAAGCGAATGTAGCTATAACGCAGTGGAACGTACACCAATATTTTAATTACTTAGTTTATTAGTAATTTGATTGTAACTGTGGCGATAAGTGTTTTAGCGGGCCCTTTTCATTATTATTTCGTTCGAATAACTTTACATCGTCTTGAACTCATCGTGCTCTATCTTATAGTATTAATTGAGTTCTTTCAGTTATTTGTCTGATTATACAATAAAAAAGAATACAAAAAGGGTTTCACAAAGATACATTTCTTTCTTAAGCTTATAAGCTAAAATTATTACTTTATAGTTACAGTACTTCGTGTTGAAATGATTACCCTCAGAGGCATGCCGCTGAAAGCTACATGCTCTCATCACTTAGCCAAAAGCCTCTTACTCATATCCTGGCAGAAATACGTTTCGCAAACTTCACCGAAATTTACCGAAGTCGCGTCTACTTACGTATATTGATGTCATTACTCAACCACAGGCCTCACATCACGAAATAACACACTCGTTACCTTAAATGTTCTATCCTATTACGAAAGGTACAATACTGACTTTCAATCGAATTACTCGTGCTTATTTTAATTTACTGTGTTATGTATATGTTCAATCTAACATAAAGATTACCGTTTAATATACAATATATACAAAGTTCGAAATGTATGTAATAAACAAATTGTCATAACAGATTTAGAAACCAAAAAGTTTTTATTCATATGATTTTGTATTCTATTTTCGTAGAACTTTACCGTTAAACTCACCAGACTCTACCTGATTGAAATGTGTACCTACAAACGTTACTAATGTTTGTCGTTGATAATTTTTATTTAATCAGACTACTATGAATGATAAACAATATAATCATTAGTGATCATCTTCTGTCTCGAGTCTGTGCTTATGTATATGGATATATATATATATATATTTTTCTGCAAGAGCAAGGCCATAGTTAACGAAATATATTGCATAGATAACATTCACAATAATAAATATAGTGCATAGATACATTTACTTACTTTTTACTAATCTAAAAAGCGAGGAATTTATGACGTTACAAGTAAAACTTTCTAATTGTTTGTTTACAGCCAGTTCGCTAGTATACACGTGAAATCCTCAATTTATTTATTAGCTGTTAGGGAGCTTAAATCATGGTTTATTATCGGTTTGAGTGAAATAAGATCTTTACGACTTTGTTCTCGGTTCAGTAGTAGCGCCTTTTATATATACGTGAGTATATTAAAGTTAGTGTTCTGTGTTTGATTAGTAGGAACCTGTTAAGATAGCCACTCTGAAGGATTACGTGCTAATTACTTTATTAACAAAGAGAGGTATGATTTACTAACTACAGCAAACATGTTTACTCTAGTGACTGTCTGGAGGAAGAAGTGGGATAATTCTTGACGGTCTCAATGCCATGATCACACTCCCTAACCCCGGTATGTTTGTTGACAACTTTGATTGAAAATACTTTTTGAAATTTATGTGGTCATAAACATTAAAATTCAAACTCGCCTTTTCAAAATATTCTTTTGTCCATCTCGAGTCTGGCGATATTACATATTTTGTTCCCTTTTGTTTCTCACAAAAACATTGTTTTCGAACCGAACCCGGAACTATCATCTCTCCTGTAAGACTCATCATCGATCGTCAAAGGTTACCAGTAAGTGCGAAGGAAAGTAAATTGCTGCGAGTATTCTGCAGATTTACACCTTTGCTTTTTATAAGAATCAACCAACGAAATGGCAGTTTCAATGCAAAAAGAAACATGACGTGTCTAGGCAGTTATAGCAGGAGCCAGCAGCTTATATGGCTCGAGGGTGCAGAGAACGTCAGATAATAAATTGCATCTGTATTATCTTAATATATCTTCGTTGACGGTTTTATTTTACAAGGTTTATAGCGATTGCGGCGCGGACACACCGACCTGATGAGTCCACGACATTAAATTGAAGACGCAATTGTATGCCAATTTAATAAGTTACCTAAATCGATGATGCTCCTATTATTGTTAAGTGCTAATGATCACGTGTATGCTGACCGATTTTATTCTGCATTGGTATTGTTATAAATTTTTTGCACATATTGCGTTTATGCTACTTCAAAGAAACAAACGAAAATCCCTTACGGTATTAAAATAACATTACAGTAATAAAGAGAGAATAGTATTTAAGGTAATTGGCAAGTTAATTTAATTCAATCAATTAATCAATGTATCTTTTGTAAATCATGTAGGCACCATTGGAACATTAACAGTAGCTAAGTGTTTAATTAAACAATGAATAAATAAATAGTATTTTTCTCAGCAACTTATGTGGAGGCGGTCTTAGTGCAATATTTTGCGATATAAACCATGCGTTCGTAAGTATATTCGTAGTACCTCATTAAAAGTGGAATTGGGAAATAAATAACGTGATTTTAATGAAGCCGTACTCTGTCTAGCTGCGATTATTATAAATGGACTAAACAGATTTGCACCGTGTTTTAGTATGAAAACATTTTTATGAACACAATACAATACTGAAAATATTGCTGTCCAGCGGGAGAATTACATCGATCAGTTTTGCTTTTGCAGTCAAAACTGTGATATAAATTATATAGAATGACTAGAAAATCTATTCAAATTTCAAATCCTGTTCGCTATACAGTTGTGGATTTTTTTAGTTATAACTAACTATAGTACCTTATTCCCTAATAAGTTCTGTCACGGCGTCCGTCGCCGAGTGATGATTGACGGTCTTGACAGGCATTCGTTAAGTTAATGGAGCGGTGAGTTAATTTCGGTCATTAATTATGACGGATGTATCATTCGAATCGGTCACGGTTCGTCTCGCCGCAGGGGCGCATTATGAAAATTTTGACCAAGTGAAGAGGCGTTAACGCGGTAACAAGACAGAGATTGACATGTACAAAAAGTGTACAGAAATAAAATTCAATTTGCAATGGAACAAAACTCTATGAAATGAAAAAAATATCAGGAACGTACTCGTCTCTAGACACATGTACGTTTTAGTCTCTTTTGTTGCAAGAAAATTCATCTTAACCATCCTTATGTACATTTTGCATCATCAAGTGGACTAACCAAACCTTTTGTTAACTCTGTTTGTTTTAAATCCACGCGCCTGCCGGTCGTTAAGATATAATTTTTTTACAATGAACCTCGGGTAATGGGAGGCTTAACGAAGCTTACCGAAACAAACTTGACGACAGTAAGATATCTTAAAATACAAGGCTCATAACAAAATTATTATTCCATTTAAAATGGAATAAGTCAATGTGTCTTTTACTCGTATATACTAGTAGGTATATTTTCTTAGCGAATGTGTTCTCTAATCAAATTCGCTCCAATATTTATCAATACCTCGAGAGCCTTTGTGCTCGTTACAATTTTGTATAAATATTATACTAATAGCAAATCAGAAGCAAACCAGCCAGCTTGACCTTACAGTCGAAAATCAACATGAAATACGATTATGTACGACTACATTCACTGTCACATTCGCCAGAGGCAGTGCGCGCGTCCGTATATTATTGTGAAAGACATCACAATATTAACTGATGAGGCATTTTAATTATGACATTATATACTGGTTTCTGCATAATTAATACGAATGGTGATTTATGTTTTAATTTGCAACAAAACTTACTCCCCGCTGAGGCGTCAGTGCGTATCGTGACTTGTAATCTGATAATGTGGACTGCACATTGACCCGAGTTTAAATAAATTACTCGGCATTCGTAAATTGTTGTTAATAGAATCTATTAATAATCTTCACGTTCCATGAGTGTAGGCATTGGTTTAAGTTTTATTGGTTTAAGTTTTTATTTAAAGAACAACTTACGCACTCCTGTTGCAACCACGCACTTACGTTGGTGCGATATTCGTAATACTATCGAACTCATTAAACATCGTGTATAATAACTAAATGTAGACATTTTATGTGGTGTATAAGAATCAAATGACACCAAGGTTTTACTTAAAGTTACTTACAAAAATACGCAACATACAAATGTTTAACGTTGTGGCGTTCGTTTGCACTAACGTATGTATAAATAGTATTTTTATAAGTAATGTTATATAATAATATATTCCTTTCCTAAAGAGTTAAAAATATTAGATTACTATTTTAACGATGAGTATCGGTGGAATTCTACCATACATTACATTATCATCTAGTTTCTGAAACATATTCCATATTTATAAATAATTTATTTTCTTAACAAATCAGTATTCTAACTAAGAATTTTAAATGGTTTAAAAATAGCTCCCATTAACAAGTTATGGGCATATTGGAATAGAAGTAATTTGAGAAGTTGAGACAGAGATTACTTTCATTAGCATCAGTATAACGGTTGATGTTAACTAATAACTTTCAAGCGAAATGTAAACAAAATCCAGAGAAGCCAACATGATAATAAGGTAGATTTAAAAGTGCAAAGATATCTATTCAACAAACGAACTATATGCGAAAATAAATCAGGGTGCTGTATGGATTATGAGATGTAAAGACGCGCGTGCGATGCGGTTCCAGTGCACTACTGTATAATGAATTTGGCGTTGATGTAAGCTTTTCGCTCACCACACCTGCCGCACATTTCCATGATTACTATCTAGGTCACGACATGCGTGACTAATATAATTTCTGCCGCTTACTTCATGAAAATTATGTGGCAAAACTTACTAACAAAAATATAAAGCGACGAATTTCGAAATAAGCGCTAAGGAGCTAAAAAGCTTCTGCAAACCGCAATTGATTTACCAATACATGTCGAAAGTTAAATTGATTAAAAATATACACATATACTGTAATAGACATATGCTATGACAGAACCGATTAGAACAATAAAACAAAGTTGAAGAGAAATATGCATCCCTATAAAGTAACCAAGCAAATTCGCTTCACGATGCACGCCAAATCTTCAAGAAAATCTGTCTCTCTTCGCAGGGTAGTGGGATTACGAGAACTTTGATAAGTGTACTTTGACTGTACTACAATAGCTCTTGAGGTCAATGTGCCTAGACACTCGGAGTTCAAATGCCGCACTTTCTTTATTTATATGAAAACATAGATCGGTCTCTAAAAACTTTTAAGGTATTTTGATTTTTTATTTCTAACTTCACTTCACTTATTTAAATGTTATATTTTGTTCAATACTCATAAATATTGGGCCAACTTTAATGTATCTAATTATGCATGTAGTAAACACACAATTTACTTTTCAGTATAATATCCTATGCTCTGAAGGAGATACTATTACCTTTTCTAGGCTCCGCTCATAGATGCGTCACTTGTGCTTATTTCTTTCATTTCACTCTAGAGTCGTATCACGACTGTGACTGCGCTGTATTATATTTCTTAATAATATCATTAAAGTGTCTACAGACATCTGTCGCTTGCTCGATGTACGAATGTTATCTGAATAGTATAACTCCCGTTCAAGGCTACACAATATCAATTAACATTGCTACGCCTCTCCCGCTGATCGAACTGTTGTCAACTACTAAAAAGCAGGTGGAATTTGAAATTTTCTCTGAGAAAAATTGTTAAATTTTTTTTTAAAGATATTTATATATTCAATAAATACATAATGATATTGTTATATTACTTTCTGTGTTTTCTTCAAAAAATATGCAAGGAAAGTAACGCAATATACAGCTCATTGCAATTCATAAGGTAGCTGAACACTTTTAGCGACTTTGTTTGTTTTATGAACATTCTCCACTCGCTGGTATAACCGATGTAAGAAATTCATAAAATATTTAAAAAGTCATAGAAGCAAATGCATTTCTTTAGAAAACCGGCACCTCTGCCATTAGGGTGATAATCTTTACCATAAATTTCTACTTCTGGTAGTCGTAGTAAGCTTTTATTCCTTGAATATATTCTGTATGCATAACGGCTATGAATTTTATATTATTCAAAACATAAAATCACTTTTTCTTCTCGTGCTTGCCTTATTTTACTTTTTTTTTGTTGCGAAAGAAAATGTTCTGTAATATAAAATTTAATTATATTTATTCATAAATCTTTAATTTAATATCGATACATATAGCAGATAATACATACTTATTTGTGCAAAACGATAAAATTGTATTTATAAAAGTTTTCAAATATGTATTCAAATTTGATATGTAAATTTCAGATCCCGCAAACTTTTAGTCGACATCAATCATCTGCTATATATAAAGGTGTTAAAATTAAAAGAATGTTATGGTTACGAATGAACGTTTTAAAGTTTAATCAAATAAACAATCGTCTTTACGATTAATTGAGGATTTATAAAATTATTTAAAAAAAAACTATTATAAAAAATTTGCCACGAGATATTGTTTTCTATAGGTGAATTTCCAAAACGATCTATTTAACAAGCACCTTGCAATTTAAAAATAAAATAGTTTTAACTTTGAATTGGGTAACTTGTTTGTTTTATGTTAAATCTCAGGCTTCTTTAAATAAGATGGAGGCAAAAGTTTTGAATACAGGCAGTCTAGAACACTGAAAAGTTAAACGCAGATGAATGTTTATCGACCAACTTTGAATTCTTAATTTTTTCTTCTTAACTTTCCCCTTATTTTTATGGCGAAACTTCATTGCAATAAAAGCAACAGGGAGAAAGAGAGATATGATGAACTGTGTAAGCAAGCATTTGAAGAAATAATATAAAGCTAGCATCGTGGTAGAAATGTTCGTGCATTCGATTGTGCCACTGTTATTGTACCTTATATTTGTGCGTATGCGAGTAAGCAATAGTATTTGCTTTGTTAGTTTCGAGTTTGAGGGTAGGCTGACAGACCAAGCCTTAAGAAGTCCCGACCTATCCTTTGGTTCGCTAGAAACAATGACCATATTTCAGATCTGATACAGAAATATACAAAAAGCACTTACAATCCTTTAATATGCATGCTTATATCTAAAAAAAATCTATAAAACTTCGTTTAAGATGGTTAAATTCGGTTGTGTATTTTTTATATATTTCGATTGGTTATAGGTTTAAAATTAAATATTTTGTAACGCTGTAGTAGCACAGAAAAATATGTGCTGGACTAATATGTACATATATACATAACTACATAGATATTTACTAATATTATACCAGTAACAACTAAAAACATATTTGATGGCATATTAATAGTTGTACTATTGACCCTACCCCGTTAGGGACCTGGCGTGATGGTATAATTATTGATAAATCTGCAATAGTCGACTGACAGTAAAATGTAATCAGTGGAAGAGTATAACACAGTAACAGTTGTTTATGCTATTTTATTCTCTATCGTCTGAAACATTTTCTATTGTTTTCACCAAATCGCACTTTGAACGTCCCCAAAATGTACATTATGCGCCTGGAATATATTTTTAGTGAGGTGAAATTGTAATAAGATTTGTTACGGGTTAACTTACGTCGCGGGTGATAAATCAAGTTTATGTGACATCTTCTGCCACACGGGGATTTATATACCTAGTTGTGTAACAGCAGTGTTCTCTACATATCTGCTTAGTAAAAGGTTATACGTATTACCAGGTACTCCCGCACGTTACTATCTTTTATTTATTATGCGTATTAGTGATAATTGTTTTATACTTTTATTGTTCTTATATCGTTATTACTGTAGTTTTATCAACGAGATACGATACAACGAGTCCGATATTATGATTAGAGTCATTCAAATTTATTCTGAATGATTAAATATTCCAGAAAAAATATTTATTTATATTGTTTACGCTGTTACGTCGAAACGGCGTTTAGCATCGTCGAATCGCATATAGACTAATGAGCACTTACCTACATAAAATGGCATACAGATGGCCTCATTATTTCTTGCATCGCATCTCCGACAACCAAAAAGAACAAATGTTTCAGCACGATTATGTATAACCAGCCTGATAACTAAAATAAAATGTTAAAACACTGGTTCGATAAGTGGAGGATGCGTTAACAACTTTATACCCCGGTCCCTTCATTGTTCTCACGCCGACGCATGCGTGCCTCGATTTGAATAAAATCTCTCTGAATTTTAACACAAAGAACAATAATTAGGTTCGATCATAAGACACTTGCTTACCACCAGGCGACTGAAAATTATTTAAGAAAGCACTGTTTCTTCAACGCGAATACTACTTTCATTCATGACCTCCAGAGCCTTATTACATCAAAAAGGAATTATCGTCTTCTATACTTCTCGTTTATCGTCTGATTTTACGTGATACGCGAAGAATTTTGTAGAAGCACATACCGCGGGAGTATATTATCTATAACATACATATGTATATGTAAACACGCTTGTAATAATTCATAGACGCTTATATATAAGTCATAAATGACAAAGAGTAATTAAAAAAAAAAACTCTAATTCCTATAAATGAAGTTTAATGTCGTCATGTCGCTGAGGATAGAAATGTTTTGGTCTGTGCCTACCCGTTAAAGATACGGTGTCATTGTATAATAATAATAACTAATCAAAGCTGTCGAAAGTAATCAACAACATTTATAAGCGAGGTAGCCGACAGTGAAGCACACGCTTGGAGACGCCACATTTATCGTACCGGTCGGCTTGCTATGTAAATGTTTATGATAATGTATTAAAATTTGACTTAAATGGAGTAGAATCTGTAGAGTCACGGTTGGTTAGCATTCAAGCGTGGTGGTTTCCTTGCCTCTAACCGGTGTACCTACTGTCTTGGTGTGATGCAGCAAATATATTTTGAGTTTAGCTGAGAATAGATAAGAAGGCGAGCCGCGTAGGTCGTCAGTTTGTGTCATGTTTAGTTGAATTGACAATATATGGTATGTACGTATATATCGTACATATAACTGATCAATTTTTTCAAAGCAATGTCAATCATTAGCGACAACGGAAATATTTTCCAGTGCCGTTTTGTACAGTTATAAAATTTTGTACAGTTATAAAATTTTGTACAGTTATACAATTTTGTACAGTTATACAAATTTGTACAGTTATACAATTTTGTACAGTTATAAAATTTCGTACAGTTATAAAGTTTTAAGTTATAAAATGAGTAAACAAGCTAACGGATTTGAAGTAGTCACTGTAGCGTGTAATTACATATAATTATATATGGAGTTGTTGCTATTTGCTTGCTTACAGGCTGTATATCTCGCTTATAGACTATAAGTTTTAGGCGAAATATAACAAAAACACCGGTTCACAGGCGTATGTATGCACCGCGGTAGTTTCTGCTAGCGAACTCCAGGCGAAGGGAATTCTAAAACACTCTTAAATGGTTTAATTATCATTCAACATCATTCTCATTCGATATCATTACCATTCCACTACCCTTACCCTTATTCATTACCCTTTTATCGTTCTACTGTCGTAATTTGCGACGCTGACTAAATACGGGTTTATTTACCTACCCTTCATTGACTATTTTACAATAGGCGGATTTAGAATCTCTACTAGCGAGCCTTTTGTGATGGTGAAAAATCGTTTTAGGCCTCATAAATAATGATAACATCATTTCAAGCAAATCATTAAAAAAGTATACAAAATAGAATAGGAGTTTTACCGAAAACTATTTCACCTATAAATATAACGTAAAACTATTTTAAACGTATAATATTTCATCTAACACGATTAATGACATATTAACGATAAAATAACAGTTATACTGAGTGCTAAATCATACTGCCAGCCATTAGCAATCAATTATTTAAATTGTACCTATTTGTTTATACTAATCTTAATTCCAGTGTTATATAAAGTAGTTTTATATAATTATGTTGAAATCACTGAGTCAGTATTATATTTGGATAATGGCAATAAACTAAGGTCCGCCTTCTATTGACAAGCGTGAAGAGTTCACATCAGCATCACGCTTGGACTTTGAACGATTTTGTTTTCGAATATCACGTAACATCACGCCTGTAATCCCCTAAGGGGTAGGCAGAGAAGTGTAGTACATCCCCACAATTCACCAGTTACGTTTAAGTCCCATTATGGAATAGGTGG
>DWDX01003656.1:0-12793 GCA_018245675.1 Agara michaeli
CCGTAGTTTTAATGATTTAAGCATAGATAGGGACATAGGGACAGAGAAAGCGACTTTGTTTTATACTATGTAGTGATACATATGTAGATAAATATGTATATAGTAACACATTATTTATTGTAAATACGTGAACGCCAACATATTGTTTGCAGTTTAAGAAATAGATATCGATAGTAAGCAGAGGAATTGAAAAACCATTATAATTTAATGAATTTAAACATAAAAAATACCTGTAAATATCTGCTTTCATATAAAATATTTAGGTACACGTAAACTCATATAAATTTTATTTTGAAACTAATACTAAAAATTGTTGGCTACAGTTTAGTTTACTGTCGTAAGTAATCGGGCTTGACGAGCACAGTGACCTTGCGGTCGGCCGTCGGGCGGGGCTGTCGGAAGCTGCCTCTGAACGGCCCTGCTGCACGGGGCTCCTTCATTATCATTCCGTTACTTGAAAGTTGCAACTAGTATGCACTCTAAGATATTAAACCAGCTGAACAACAGTTACAGAAGTAAATAGGTTTCATTCAGTTATTAACAATTTCGAGTGGTATTTTCCAAGTTTAGAAAGATTTTTTTATAAATTCGAGTAGCTTGATAATTTTATCATTTAGTAAGTCTTAAAAAAACCTTCGCTAAAACTTCAATGTCAGTCTGATCTATGCGATTAATGAAAAATTGGTTCTCCTTAGTAACTTCGTAGTGTATAGTTTACACTGTTGACGATTTGCTTGCTGCACTGCCTGCGATTCCGCGCTGTAACAGCCTGTTGTCTGACACCTAATTTATACAGAAATGAAATAAAAAGCTTCTACCTCTTGTGTACTCTGTTATTAATTCCCTCTTGGTCGACGCTTTATACGTTTTAACACCATTGGACTGATGTTCCGAGGTAATGCTAGGCTGGTATTAATAAGTGCATTAGGATTAGGATACACAATAGTGAATGTTTAATTTCACTTGCTCGTTGTACACACTAGGTTTTCGCCCGAGAAATGAATGGCGTTACGATATGAGATTTAAGCGCACTGGCGATAGAAGAACAAGGTCAATTATTTCATTACAATTTATTTTCTAGCAGACCTATAGGGAGCACTCGCGACTTAAGCATGATATAAACTCCAATAAGTAGAGAAGTTATGCTGTATTTCATCATAGGTATAATGTACGGGCGAGTGGGCGGCGGCAAGTGATATAGGAGTTGACGCCTCCGTACGATGCGGGCCACGCAGCATTAAATAGATTTTATTTTAATACTATCACTGCATCTTCGTACACCGTGCTCTTAAACCTTAAGGGTATTCATTGTCTGCGTCTCTCACATTTATTTAAGAAAGTATATCATTAAATGGAATGGTAATTTGTGATTTCTAAATAGACATTTTCTCGTAGTAAGACCAGATATCTTCGCGTAATATCTTACAACTCGCAGGCGTCGAAAAATCTATTTTCAAACGTTGCTTACGTAATCAGAACTTTGTCCGGTATATATTTGACATTTTATTCAACATTTACCTGCTAAAAATGCTCTGTGCGGGTGTAAAGCTTCAGCATAATATCAGCTTAAGATCCTGTAACAAGGTAATAAGAGAGCAGGATACAATAAATATCAAGATACTTCCAACTTAGGCTACGTATATAAATATCTACTCAGAGATGCCAAACATATACATATGTAGGTATGTTTACACAGTTAGAAGATCCCGGAAGTTGAACTGGACTCGTGGTACACATAGCTACGTGGTGGTGGTATAAATAGCTATGTAACTGTTTCCTGACTGGTCAAGAACTGGATGCTTTAGAAGCTCAGTTTTAAGGCAATCACAGATGGTAGAGTTTTTCCAATTAATAATTTGTATATTGTAAAAACTCGTAAGATTTTATTTGTTGGTTCGTTCTAATTCGACTGATAAGAAATATTAGAATAGAAGACATTCGAATTTATTTACAGAAATAGTTGGTTAGTTGGATCAGTAGTTTTACAAGATAGCCTTATTATCAAGGCAGACATTTTTTGTGTGCTCACATTAGTTTATAATATCAATATGAAACTGGCTTAAGGTACTTTGAAATGACGATCAAGTTCCGATACTATCCGTATAATGTATACATCCTGTACGTCTGTTCTCTCCATACATAGGGATGTTAAGTCATGTCTGTGCCATTGCAATACGGCATTTAAAAGCAATATTATGTCATTACGTAGAAAGAACCGAATAGGCCCCATCATTATGAAGTGGTGGTCCATGTACTTTAATGCGGAATTTATGATAATGTCTCGTGGTCACGTTTATTTTTAAATTAAACTCCGAAAGTAAATTTTAAAGATTCGAAGACAGTTTTTATAGTTTTGATACCTCAATTTTTTTCAGGTCAGATATGCGTTTCGCAAAGTCGGTAGGTACTTGGACAATATTTCAAATTTCAAATACGATACTGTGATACTGTTTACTGTGATACTGTTTAAAAATACTGTCACTATTACCATACATTTCAGTGTCGGTGATAATTGCAACGAGATAACCTAAGTATAGCTAATAATGTCAGACGTTTTAAAGCTTTTAAATGTAATAATAAATATTATGAAATTTGAGTATCGGAGTCATCGCAAAAAAGTAATAAACCTAACTGCTGTAAGGTCTGGGACCTTACTCGCCGCCTTCTAACATTTTATGTTCCAACTTGAATCACCATCATTACATTAATGCCCCTTTGACTATGAAATATTGTAATAGCGTCTTGCCCGTCTATAGAAATTCGATATTTAATGTACCTAATGGATCAGATGAATTGTGCATATTACATAAAATCTTAAAACGGACATCAGCCAGAGTGGGAGTTATTCCTTCTCTAAATATGAATATATAAAAAAATGTTGAATAGAATATTATTACGTGCTTATATATGGTTATTGACATTAGGTACATTATATAAATTACCTATTTAGTGTTTTTATGGCAAATCGATATGTAGCAATTCTTAAGATTTATCTTTCGTCTTTAGTAAACCAGTAGAGTTATTAGACTCTAGCCAATCAATAGTAAATATATTTTTAAGAAGCCGTAAGTTATGGATTCCATTTTTATAGGTACAGATTTATGAAAGGCTTACAGGAATGCACGGGACTGGTATATCGACTCAACCAGGCTTAATATTATATTTATAAGCAAAGTAAAAATTCAGAATAATAATTCTTTTGTATTATCACATTAGCTTTAGATTTATTGTTCGTAATGCTGTTTATGTTGCTATTGTAGTTTTTGTATGTATTAGGTAGCAAAGCAGTGATAGTTCAATGGTTCAGATTTTTGTCTTCCAATGCTAGTACTTAATAAAAAAAAACGTAACATCACGCCTGTAATCCCGTAAGGGATAGGCAGAGGAGGCTAGTACTTAATATTCCTACTTACTTAATAATTAGATTAAAATTAACATTTATAAGAGCATTGACATAGGTAGACATATCATAATTTAGATAGAAGGTTACGTTATAAGTTC
This sequence comes from Agara michaeli, assembly GCA_018245675.1. Taxonomy (NCBI): domain Eukaryota; kingdom Metazoa; phylum Arthropoda; class Insecta; order Lepidoptera; family Hesperiidae; genus Agara; species Agara michaeli. The sequence goes on from DWDX01003656.1 coordinate 3,502, forward strand.
GTATGTCGAAAGTTATATAGTATCCATCCATTTTTCTATTGACGAGGGTCTGAAAATAAAATGAGCTCATCTATAGCTATCTATTGCGATCCTTAGCGGCCCTATTATCCAACTAGCAACGTCCGGGTTCGTTGTGCGATCTAGTCAGCAGAGCTTAGAGGGCTAAGGTCTCCGAACATACTTTAGTTCGTCGACCTTCACCTATATCTATGTAACATAGACAAAGAAATATATTTCAACTTGTAAGTGAGTTAAGCCACAGTATTCACGGTTTGCGTTAAATATATGTTTTATTGATATGAGTTTTTCTTTTCTGTTAAAGTTTTTTGACCGTTTTATTACTTCACTGATAGACACGGTGCTAATCTTGAAGTAAGATGGCTTTAGGCCACAGTTCACTACACTAGCAAAAGGCGAATTGGCAGATTTCACACACTTCATAACATACTAATACTGTATAACATATCTGTGGTTTTGTCATGATGTTTTCCTTTACCGTTATAGAGAGCGATATTTAAACTATTCAGTTACGAAATGCACATAACTTTTCTAAAGTCAGACGTGCATGCCTGGATTTAAACCCAGATCACCGGATTGGGTGATTCAATTTTAAGCCATTACGCACTACAGCTTATACATATATTGAATTACAAACTTATTATTTATTACTAATCATACCTGCAATGTACGTAATATTCTACAATGTTTGTAACAGTCCAATTTTACACGCGCTTAATAAAAACAGTCATTGAGCGTTTAAAGGTACAGTGTTTTAAAGCTACAATATGTGAACCGCACAAAATATATTCAATACAAAATACAGGAATCTATCGAAATCTTTCCAGGATTTCCTCAACGTCGTTGCCAGGTCGGCGACCGGGGCTAGCCTCGAGCCGGTAGATTCGCAGGATACGATAAATTTCAATAGTACATTGACTGCATGCCCTGCACCGGTCTAGTCCTCCGTCGTTAGGCATAGCGCACGATGCGCCGGAAATAGTATGCTTCTAGGCAAGTAAGGATTGCGTGTTTCTACTTTGAATTCAATAAACGCTTGTTAATAACACTCTTGTGGTACTACATGCAAAGAGGTTTAGATAATGTGGTTATACTACAATCCAAACATAAGTCTACTTACAATAATTTATAAAAATTGTAATCAATGTTCACTATAACGTGAGCATATTCAAATGCAGCAGCAGAACACAGACGTACATAATTTGCAGTATTTATGTATGTTTTATTCGAATCGGAACAACAACCAAATCCAAACCCAATATCAATGCATTATTTATTATGGATAGTAGGACAATTACGATATAGGTATTGATAAAAGTTATAACTTATTTGTAATCGATGGCGCCTGTGGTTGGCTTCGTAAATTACTTCGATCATTTCACCTCGTAATATTATTTTTGAACAAAAAAGAGACAATGCTACGTGACTGTGGGTGGTCCATCATGACAAGGAGCTTCTGTGGTGGCCGCTGCTCACACAGGGCCGCAGCTAGCGTGCAACTGCGCATGACTAGGTTAGTTTGCATCACGAGTAAACCAGTATTCATAGCAATTGTGAGCAAATTTTGAACGAGCTACTTAAACATCAAGACATTAAAGTGGTATTGTATTTTAATTTGTAAAAATTACCTAGTCGTTTATTAAAAAATGGTAAGGAAATTCGTATTAATTAGGATTAGCTCGGGTAGAAAGGTTTCTGTCGGTGTCGATTTGGAGTTTCCAGAGACTCCTTAAACGGTGAACTCAATCGTCGCGCGTCGTCTGATATCTTGACAGTCGTACCATAATTGACATTTTACTTATACGGCCGTTTATTTTAATTAAGTTATGTGTAGGGTCATTCGTATTAATTTTATTAATGGTGATCTCGTTATGCAATTCATTTGAAACATTTTTTTTAAATTAAAGTCTATCATATAATGCAATGTGTTTAGGTACAATCTGTTCAATGGAATAAAATAAAATAAAAATACGTCTTGTTTAAATGAAAAGAATTCATTGAATTTATTAATGTTATGAAAATAAAACGAGGGTTTTCATTAGGACATAACTCTCATCACAAATACATATATTAAAGCCTTCTTATAATAAAATAGCAGTGAAATATTTGACTATTGTATAATTTACTTAACGCTTTTGTCTACTGGAAATATAAATTATTATAATTACTAGAAATCGTGGAATGCCTTAGGATGCGATCGTCTCTTTATACCGTGTGGGTGTATTTGAGAAATATTAGTGTCGTTTGCGGCCATTGTTTACGAAACAGCGCCGACGAGGAACAGTCACTCTATCTTCAAATTACACCTAAACAATCAGTCACCCATAAAATTGTGAGGCTCAGCTCTCATTTATTTCATTAATAAACATTATTTAAGCTAAGATTACAGGAATCCTCTCTACATAGTTACTAAGTGGGCGAATTTGAGAAAAATCCATGTTAATCAAGCTCGACTGTGCGGAGATTCGAATACTGTTGGTATTACTATCAGAACTTCTAAGAACCAGTTATTTAGTTCGTTTTTATAAATAAACATTACTTCGCTCAATACTCTTAAACCATATCATTATGTTATATTCATAGTACTACATTTTATTGCTATAATTTATCTGATCATTACAATTCCAATTAACAATACATAATGTGTATGTATGTGTACAATTATGGTTATTAACTTTAGCACCTTTGATTACAATAATAAAACATTAAATATCACTATAAAAAGGTATGCCATTCGTGGGAGACTTTTCAGTACATTAGTGAGTGTTTAGATTCAAAAAGAGCTTTAAATGGCCTAAGTACCTCGTATTATGTTAAGTGAGTCAATTACAGAAATATTTGCGTAATTTGCAGCTATTACGCGAATGTCTGGATCGCCGCTCGAGTGCAAGGATGCTTGTCAGGTCTTCTATTGCCGATCGGAATTTTCGCTATACTTAAATAGTTCGTTGCATTCATTATCAATAAATTATCATCTGGTTGTTTATGTTCTCAACTCAAAATTATCTCTTGAACATATACAATTATATATATATATATATCATATACATAGCAGTATCCACTGTGAATTCCTGTTCCATTATTTATATTGCTTTTTGTAAGATGACGTTTGGAGTTAGTACTTATATTTGAGTTCGATATAAAATGTAATAAACAGATAGAAGTTACGGTGAGGGTCTGGTAATAATTCTAGCCATAGAATCGGTAGTTATTTATCGACATTCTGAGTGTTACGTCGATTGCATTCGACGAATGATTTATGAATGTCTGTTTCCCTGAGGCGCTAGGTTAGAGCAATGCGCGAGATATCTTTTATCACACGTTTGCATCTAGGTATAGGGTAAGCACGGTGCTATTGAATTATATTTAAAGCGAGATCGTTGCGTTAGAGTGTGTTTATAACAGAACTAGAACGAGATCACACCGACTGCCCGTAACTCTAGAAACAAAGGTTTCATCGACTAACGAATATTTTGATGTAGGGAATGGTGCTTTCGCTTCAAATCTTTTTTAACCGTCTTCAAAAAGGAGGAGGTACTCAATTCGTCGGTTTTTTTTACATATTCTACCTCGCTGCTCCAATAGACATTGGAACATACAATTATACAGTTTATGAATATTATTGATAGCAAACGTCAAAGCGTACTAAATTATTTATTAACAATAACTAATTTTACAAATTCAGATTTTTTTTGGATAAGTGTAGGTAATTGAAATACATATATCGAAATCGCTACTTGCGATAACATCTGTCGCGCTCAACCTCCCAATTTGGATTTGAAATTACATGTAACGAGTTGAGCTTCTCTCAGATGACATTTACTTGAAATATATTACTCTGACATTTGTAATAAAATACTGGACAGCCATGCACGCGTGTAAAGTTAATCAAGTCAATGTTGCTCGGGTGAGATATTTTTGGGAGTGCTCAAGTGCTCAATGTATGCAGGATTAGTGTAAGAGGTTTAATTTTTATTTTATTTTCTTTCCTAAATATAAAAAATAGACCGGGTAGAGGGACATTCTTCACATGAACATTAGATATAACATATTTATTAGCTTATTACTTTTACCTCTCGTTTTGACTAGAATATTACTTGGCGTTGATTTGTACGTAGTGTAGATATGGACGTTTACCGCATAAATCTTGTTTTATGCACAATTTTATTGCCAGGACGGGAATGAGTCTAGCCAGGACTCAGGAAAAGGAAACATATTTCATAACATTATTAATTGTGTAAGATCTGGACACGTCGTAATGGGGATATTATTCAAACCGTTCCCAGTGAGCAAAACTCGTTATTAGTCGATAGTCGCGGTAATCAAAACATCCAAGAAGTTATTACTTGGAACGTGTATAAAATGTAAATGTTTTAAGAAATTGTTTACATTAATATCCTTTGTATTGTTTTGTGGATGTTCTTGTTCCGGGTGATAGAAGTTGTGGACTAGACTGTGTAGATTGCGCAAAAACAAATGACTAAGGTGTTTTAAGTTATATATTTTACGGTTACATATTGGCATAAGTCCCAGTTGTTTTTTTAAATACCTTTTAAATTATTTGGTACCAAGGTATCATTATTACTGTATGTATTTAGAAATTTATAAATGTAAGTTATCAGCTATGTGGTTGCAAAACAGTCTCTACTTTTCGAGATGAGATGAAAGTGCGTTGAGTTGACTAAAAACATCTGTTTTTAACTGTATAAATATTTGCGCTGTTAGTAACTTAGGCGTGAAACACGAAAGTACAAATACAAATGCGTGGGCGAAGTCACGGGGAAACCTTGTTCAATATTAATTTCATGATTGCCCGGATGGGCTGTGGTGCCTACCAAGTATTATGCTAATGCACAAAATCGTCTGTAATGCATGGGCGTTGCATATAAGGCGCACTTCGCACTTGCATAAAATAAAAAAACTACGGCTAACAGTTGAATATTACCGCTGTGTGATTTACGCATTCTATTTATTACCTACGTAATTTCTTTTCAAACAATAATTTCCACAGCATGTTTTGGAAAACGATATTTGAATTTAAATTACATTTGTTGAATAAATAAATCAAAAAGAAGGGTTGCTGCTGATTTTTTTTACGCGATAATTCCTATGAAAGCTAATTAATATACAATACTTCATTGGTTTAATGTCTCTTATGAAAGGGACATGTTGAAAATTGGTACAGGTTTTGTTTTGTGTGCGTTATACCTTATCATCATTTAACCAGCTGACGAGAGTTGTCCGACACCGGACAGTAAGTGGACTGATGACTGATACTATCACTGCACAATGACCCGCTACTGTAGTTTTAATTATACAACTTTCAACCTTATTACATTATAAATAAACATTATATGATATGCATTCTTGAAGTGAAACGAGTACTTAACACGTGAGATGCGTCCATTGAAATTTCTCAAACGTGATCGTTATCAAATATATTATATTGGTGTCTTTCTTTTATACGTCTGTGATAAAATCGGGTTATGGTCATACTGGATGTGTGTATTTTGTAAAAGAACAATGATAAATTGTTTTATGGTTTGTGCATATTTAAGATCAGTTGTGTGTAAAAGGCATTTAGTTTATTTATTAATCACTTAACCATAATAAAGGGTCAATTATTTTATTATTTAGGGTATTTTGACTATATTCAAGCAATGTTTAACAGACGGTGTAATCTTTTCTGTTTGTTTTTCGTTTTAAAACAATTTTTGATATATCATATATACTTCAGCTTAGATACTACAACCCTCCTGCACACACTAAGTCGGAGACACATGACTGTAATAATTCTGGTTACGAACAACTAGTATGTTTAGTTAAACCTACATCAGTCTTTTATGTATTGTGTTATAATCTGAAGCACATAGAAAGCGCGATCGTAGGTAGCTACGCCTAAATTGTCAATGTCAATCTCGAATGTTATTCTGGAATTCGAATGTAGCCCCATTTGCGGGTACAACGGGTAATTGCTCTCATTAAACATAATTGGACCTGTATCACTGCGATTGTCGGTGCCTACAGAGAAGGTCTGAATAAACAACGAATTGAACATAATATAGCGATTTCAATTCAATTACTCTGTTATCATTCATCAGCGATTGTAACGAGTGCTTAATTTTCGCGGTGGTCCAATAAAATAGGGTCTTGTACGTTCGTATTACCAGCGACACTGATGCCAGTAAAAGTGAACTACAAAGGGCGGATTGTGATTTGGTAGTTTATTTAATGTATGAAATAAAAAAATGTTCATAATAATTGGGTATTTTAGTTTGTTTTTCGAAGGGTAACTGTTTCTGGATTGAACAAAATCTAAATAATTAATCTAGGTTTAGAGTCTTGCTGTTTAGAAATTATCTTTGCAGGTAAAGAAGCGTTGTCGCTCTGGTTAGCAAATCTTTAGTCTTGCCTCACCTTTTTACTATTCCACTGTAGGCACGGGTCTCCCGTCATGATGAGAATATATTAAGGGGCTAGGAGTATACAAAGAGCATTTATATAGATATTTTATAGCAGCTTTGTACACGATAACCATGCTAGTTTTTATAATTCTGTGAATAATTTGTTCTACAGTTCTACAGTTTCCTAATCACATTAATGTCCTCCTTGCTTAGCGGGATTTCTAACAAACCGTTAGTAACAAACCTTTTTATGCCTTTCTACAAAGATTTCAACTTATCTTTTTAATGACACGACTTACAATATATGGTACTGTAATTTAGGGTTCACTCTACATCGATGCGGTTGATGAATGCAGGGAGCATCGGTATCAGGCTATCGCATCGGATTGTACGCACAATGTCCAATAAACTAGCCGATCTTATCTGATGCTGTAAATGAATCAGTGCCTTCGGTTACGTTTCCAAACTTAACACCGTAACTTGCTAATTTATGAACCGATATTCACTTGTATACACGGGCAAAGTGCCCTGTTTTGTACGATTCTTTTATTGCGTTCTTTTTAAATTGACTTACACTATAAATTGCAACTGAAAATCGTTGCTTAAGTAGTACACTTTCTGAGGAATCTTGTTGGAATAAACTATAGCTCAGCGTATTCTGATCTGTGAATGTGCAAGGCTGCAAACCAATGGTTTAAGCTATAACTTAACACGCTAATAATATAAATATTATTGGTTAGCCATATACTTCGACGTAATATATACATATAATATTCATTATTAAAAGTGGAGTTTTATAAAAAGCTTCATATAAATACGCTTATAGGTACATCCTACATTCAATACATTTGAGACTACTGCCGGCGAATGTGTAAGCTCTTTTAGTAGTTCAACTACTCACGACTGTTGATACTGCCTCTATTATGTATATTGATTCAATAAACAAATAATACAATAATAGTTTTTTAGTAAAATCCATGCCCTGCGCTCGAAAAACATTGCAGTTATTGATACTATACTGCCGATTTCTTGGCGAAACGACTTCAACATTGCCGAAGCCGAGTCTAAAGTAATTTTTCGTGTTGATAAGAGTCTTCTATATAGTGGCGTAAACAGTATTTACTACGGGATGGAGTAGTTTTATCTCTATTTTATTTAAGTTTGTATTTAAAAGTTTATTATATACATTTACCAAAGCAATTTGGAAATAAGATGATAAGAAGCGACATAGCGATGTAAATAGGTAATTAAATAGAAATATTCTTCAAACTGGATGGGTTACTATCGACAAATTTATTAGTTGGGAGAAAAGATTAACAAAATTATATTAGTATATTTATTTCATGGACTCTTCTTCTGAAAAATTACATTTAATTGATGTTATAACTGGCGTGGTTATTGAAATGTTAATGAATAGTAATCAACAAAACAATTGTTAATGTTAAAACTTTTCTAACTATTTCGTTTACAGAAAAACATTAAGTAACATTATGCCAACATTGATATATGTACACTACGTGCAAGCGTTGGTCTTAATAGATATTTGATTCGATTTGGCAATTTGCTTATGTTCATTACCGTTGTTATTGCATGTAGGAAATGATCTTACGGACGATTTTCCCACGTGTCATTATAATAACATTACCGATTTATTTCGCTACACACGATTGGACACGTAAAATGAGACTGACTGTCCAATTTTGCATTAGGTTTTTCATCCCGAATCTGACGCAATATATTTTACTACTAGCTTTTGCCCGCGATTTCGTCCCGCCCCTGTAGCCGCAATTCCCTTTGGAGGTAGAAATTCATAAAAATCCAAAATTTAAGTATAGCTTATGTTACTCGTGGATAATGTAGCTTTCGAATGGTGAAAGAATTTTTAAAATCCGTCCAGTAGTTTTTGAGCCTATTCATTACAAACAAACAAAGTTTTCCTCTTTACAATATTAGTGTAGATATGTATGTATGTTGTACTGTACATACTTACCCTTTTGGGAAACAGGTGATTATGTATAATAGGTACAAATATTTGCATATCTATTTAAAGATTATCTTTTTGTTTTTTTTTAGCGCGTGACCAAGAGTTACACAAGTAATTCTAAAGCGTCCGCATCTACGTTTATCGTTATTCGTGGTACTGTTAATGGGTCGAATACATTATGTTTCTTATCGCTTAAACCGTTTACGTCTTTACTACTTCTGTCTTCCACTACTTCATGCGCTTTTTGTACAATGTTTATTATGACTTTTGTTCAAGGATTCATCATTAACGCGTATCAGTCCACAGATGGCTATGCCTCCCCTGGCGAGCGCCATAGTGCCCAGTCCTCGGCTTGCCACTTCCAATATCCTCCCACTTAGCCGAGTATACACAAGATTGTTCGAAAACAAGTACATTCTATAAAGATAACGTGATTAAATTCACAAGAATCCGTCTCATTTCGGATGGTACAAAAAGCGTCGAGCCAAAAGATATTTGTTGAAGATGACAAAAGAAAAAAAAATGTATAGAAAGTAATCTATAAAAGAGTCACTCATCGGAGTCAGCAGGCTATAAAACATTATTGACCGGCTTCTTGGCCTAGTCGCTGGAAACCCTGACTGTTATACCGGAGTTCGTGGGTTCGATTTCCACTCAAGACACAAATTTATTCTGTCTGGGTGTAATAACAGTATCTATACATAAGTATTATACAGTATGTACCGTTTAACAGCTGTGCGGTTACCACAACAAATGCGTTTAATTGCTTTTAGAAACAGATTGTGGAGTTATCGCGATTATTCTTATTAAGAATTTCTAGCAGTGACTCGGAGTCTGGATGTGTGCCCGGTGCATGGCAATAGGCTCACCGCCTATTCCATTGTGG
>DWDX01003657.1:0-12789 GCA_018245675.1 Agara michaeli
ATATAGGTGACTACTTTCTTATTATAAAATTGTCCATTGAATTGTAACGTTATTGTAAAAATTATAAGTCACCAAAATCCAAACAGATAAGAAGAACCGAAAATTAATTTGTAAATTATTTGGAAATAACTGCAAAAAAATAAATATGTTCTACCGTAGTATAATTATTCATCTTTAAGTCCAACTTCTAGTCAACTGTAATTCTAGTTCGTTAAACATCGCTCAAAGCGAGTCATATTATTTTTTCTGTTTAGGAAAAATCATAAACATAAGTAGGTACTTTTATTGGAGTATACCAACAGGGAAATAATAAGTATTTATAAATTTCAAGTCAAACGTTACTTTAAAATGTCTTACAAATAATATTGCGTAACTTGTTTATGCCTTTTGTCAAACTCAAATAACAAATCGAATATAAAATTAAATTTATTTGGTTGTATAGGTACCTACTCAGGGACAAGCAAATGATACAAATTACCTTATATACGTTATATATACCGTATATACGTTACAACCGTCACATATAAGAATAGAAAAGAAGAAACAGAAGTAGAAGAAACTTAAATATCTATTGCCATAAAGTAGGAATACACCATGTTAAGAACATCTCGAGTCACGCTCCAGCCCGAGGGCACCCTCTGCTTGAGAGATTTCCGAGCTTAGCTGTCTTCACTTCGTGCAATACTCTCGGAGAAACTATCCTACACGAAAATAATACCTGGATATTACTCATTTCAAAATATACGGATGTATCTATAATATAAAAAATATTGTGTGAAAGTAATTATCCGCCATTAAAAACATAATATTCTACATTAAAACATTTTTTCTGCTTAACGTCAAACAGCCGTACTTGTGCCTTTTCCCATTTCACGGGAAGTCTGTACCACACTTCGCCACGCTGCTTCAGGGTGAATTGGTGCAGATTCGGGTCAGTGACCAACCCAACTACTTAAAGCGACCTTTGAAGCACTTTGTAACTTAGTAAAAAGGGAATCGAGTGCGCCCAACATTGCTAGCTTTACCCTCTCATAATTTATTTATTCATAATTAAAATACATCTTGTAGGGAAAGGACTCGCTTAAAAGTGTACCTTCATATTAATAACGCCTATAATATTTACTTGTATGCAACAATTTTGAAACTTAAAAGTTACTTTATAACTTTAAAACACTAAAGAAGCCAAACCAAACCTACCAAATATCAATACTGCAATACTTACTACAAGAATGTTTACAAACTACTGAGTATGTATGATGGAAGTAAAAGCGTTTTCGTGTTCCCAAAGTGATGTATTTGTGAAAACTAGACGAGTGCGGGATAGATGTAAAAATGTTTCGTGTATTAGCTTTGTATACATAATGTATTTTTATTTATATATTATTGTAAAAAATCGTTATATGGCATACAAATTCGGTTTTCAGGGACTGGCATAAAACGATGGTACGTATACAACCGGTCAAAGTTTGACGACTCTGGCACGATCTGTCAATACTAATCAAATGAGGACCATCTGCCTAATAAAATTACCTTCAAAAACTAAGAACACAAATCCATATAAACCCAGCCTGCTTCAATTTGCAGAGGTGCAGTACCATTCGGGATTAAACAGTGAACATAAAAACCATAAGTTTTATCCTATTTTACAAAATATACAATTTGGCAACCCTCACTGTGTCGTGATTTAACGGCGTGGTTCGTGAATTCCAAGATTACGAGTCGTAGGTAAGGTTTTTATAACCGAGATTTAAGAACGTTACCTTGATATTGGCTGACTGAATCCTTATGAATGTGTTTCCACCCCCGAAGTCTCCTGAAATGTCTCAGGCCTTAAACAAATTTCAATTTATCAGAGAAAAAAATTCCAACTGTTCATAGCCGAACTTCACTAATTGAAAAAGTAGGATTGAATGGTAGCATTGTCATTATTGCATTTGAACTTCTGTCGTATTGTAACAAAAGGTGTTAAACCAAAAATAGATTACAACTGAACCCGTATTATCTAGCAGGCTGATTTAGAAGATATGTTGAGTCCTCTAGAACTCTAGATAAATTACCGAAGATAATAAACATTATATTAATAAAGATATTATATCAGTTTTATATAACCGTAATCGTTAGGCAGATATGATGGATGACTGTCTTGTCTTATTGTCTTACAACACTTAAAATCACGTGGATACTCAATTCGTGCACAAATTACTTGTTCATTGGAAGTGAGCGACGTACAGAATGTTAATTGCATATCATGCGATCGGATTACAAAGCGTCTTTGTTTGCCGTGACTCTGTAAACGTCAAACGGGATCGTCCGGTTCCCAGTGTTTGCTCGGGACCGCGTGTTGATACAATGAATGGAAGGTCGGATGTTCTGCTTAAGTTATCTCGATCATATATCTTGTCCGTATTGCTTTTTTGTAAACGAGTTAAAAACGAAAACTGAACTATAAATTCCACGCTGTACATAAGTAACAACATATCGCATGTTTATTGAAATACTGACTTAACTCAAAAAAGACAATTTTTGGTAAATCGCAAAAGATCTTGCAGTTAGGCCTTATCGTACTTGTTGATGAATAAAATTAAAACTAAATTATTAATTAAGTATAAGTATTTCATAAATTCGATTAACTATCTATTAGATTACAGTAAAAAAGATCTCTGTATGTGTACGTAACTATACTTTAACTTATCTGGTAATGAGTCAGTATTTCATTAAGCATGCGATATGTACGTAGGCATTAAAATCTAATTTCTAATTAAATAAGTTTGGACCTACGACACTGTGTGAGAATTATTTTGGTTACTTCCATTATAGGTAGAACTACAACTAAAAATACACAAGTTATCGATGAAAAGCCTATGTAGACCTTAGCGTCCCTGTCGTTATATAAAGTAATATCGTTTTAATTATTTAATCTAGATCAGTTAACTTAATCTTCTAAATGTCCTCATTTAGAACTATATAACGGAAAAAAACAAGAATCTTAATTGTTTTTATAATTTACTGAGCTACCTTCAGCACCATCTATATCAGAGGTCACGTTCGTAATGAACCATTGTATTTGTTATTATCATACTACAATCTTTTTCTTCATACGCCCCTTGAGAAACGGAGTATGCCTAATGTCGTCTACAAAAGGATATGTAAATATGTACCATGTAATAGTATTGACCGAGAACATCGTGCGTGTATTCCGTGAACTACCAATATATTACCTGAGCAAAATGATAAGCAATTAGCATTCTGAACATTACGTTACGTTCCAAACAATGAACATGCACACGAAGCAATGCCAAGAGCATTTAATTGACCACTTTACACGTGAAACTACGTAATTATTACGATTTGCTTCACGACGTTTTGTGCGCACGTGTTTTCCATGCGTTATGAATACGCACTGACCTAAACCATGAAATGCTACGTTAGGTATAGCACGTGAGAACTATAACGCGTGAAAATGAGGCACAGATATTCAATACTATTATAACAACTATTTACGAGTATTTCGATCGCGTAAGTAAGATAAAAGTATATGACTTTTTTTTAGCTTTTAAGTCGAAGGCAGACAAATCATCGTTGAAGCACCCTCTCTCTTTAAAAATACATAGTAAGTCGCATTCGGGGCGAGCTATGCTCAATTCTCAATAAGATTTCAACTAGATGAACGTGGCTCAACAAATATAGATGAACAATTATTGTGCAGTATACAACATGCTACGATTTATTCATTTATATGTAAAGCAATCACGCCAGCATTTGCATAACTACGTTAATAATATACACGAGTACATGTGCGACTTAAACAGATTTTACTAGTAGCTAAGGGGCATCTCAGATTAGATATTGTTAAGGAAAACCCACACCTCGCTTCATATGTGTCTGTTCAGTAATCAGAAAGCGTTTTCAAATATCATTCATTGTGTAACACTTAAAATAGTAGCTGAATTTCCCCTGAACCAACCTAAGTTGGTAGTTCTAGAGAACTACAGAACTTATATCTGTTTGAACGACAGTGCCTTGCAAATGAGACCTTGGCAAAAGTTGAAGCTTAAGACAGTGACTGCGCGTCACACAAGTCTACGCGTTCATGTACTAACAAGAGACAGGTAAAGCTCTGCTTAATTCCGTTGACACCCTAGTGCGGCTTAAGTCTTGTTAGAGTTAAACCAACTTTCGTGGCTGGAATTAAGTAGAGTTTGAGTGCATTGCATATGTATGCGGAGGTGTCGCAAGCCGTAAACAACAATGTTAGTGCAATCATAGAATCAAAAAACGAAATTGATGGAAGTTCTAATTTTGCATTTAGAAACATATGGAAACGAAATTTTAAAAGCTAAAATTTCAAAAGCTAGGTTTCCTCAATTTCGTCCCTGTAGCTCAAGGCCAGAATACAGTTACAGTATCTGCTGTCTGTCGAATGAGGCGACTAAAAGGATGCTTCCCTAACTAACTAACTTTAAAACACTCGCTGCTGAAGTGACAAAATTACTAAAAAACAATAATTTTGATACTAATTACGATAGTTTCATACCTAAATAGCGAGATCACACATCTAAAATTAATATTCTTTCGTTTTCTTCCCGTTCGAGAATTAACACTTCTCTATGAGGCTCAAGACTACTATATTCTTTGATTGTTCTATCATTACTTTTAAAAGCAATCTCGGTTGAATAAGCCGCTACGAAGGCAATTTCCTATTAGCATTCATGACGCTATCGGCTGTCTATTTAGTTTCCGACACTAGCACCGTGTAAGCCTTGGATGCTCTAATAAGTGGAGCGCGAAGCTCTATCAGTACCATAAGCACCTCAAGTTTTATTTTGAGGCCAGAAATATTTTCCGATCGTTGCCATTATAAATCATTGTATAACTAAGGTGCCTAATATTAAATGCTTGCTTTTTACACAATAAACATAGCTACTAAACACATATTGCTTTCTTTCCTCAGGCCTTCATCTTCTTCTTACATTAGTCATAGATGCCTAGTTAATAAGCTGACTGACGGGCCTCGTGGTCAAGGGATTAGACCCCATGACTGCTACACCGGAGGTCGTGAGTTCGAAGAAACATTTGTGTGTTGAGCACATATGTTTGTTATGGCTCTGGGTGTAATAAAAACATGTATAAAGTATTTATATATGTATGTATGTTTATCAGTTGTCCGGTTACCATAGCACAGGCATTTGTTTGCCAATTAGGAATCAGATAGCATAAAGCAGTGATAGCCTAGTGGTTTGAATTCAGCCTCCCACTCCGGAGGGCCTGGGTTGGACCCTGGCACGCACCTCTGATTTATTACGTGCGTTTTATAAGTAAAATTTAAATATCACTTGCCCTCACCATGAGAGGAGACCCGGTCCAACAGTGGACCAACAAAAGGGTCGAAAAAAAAAAGCTGAAACGGCTCATTATCATCCCTACTACGCAACTACACTTTTAATACTTTCGTAATTCACTGATTCCCGCACCTTATTAGCTAATAGTCGACCGTCCAGACGCTTTGAGAGACACGGCTCTAGCTATCCCGCCGAGTGGCATGTAAATCCCCGCTGAATGTCGTTTACACCCTAGTGTGGCTTAGTTTAAATAGTTACTCTGAGGCCTGTCGTAATTTTGATTATAGAGGGTATCGTTTGGAAAAAAATGGTATTATAGTTTGAATAGAAAGCACAGTGTTACAAATATTAGTCACAATAAGAATTAATTGAAAACACATAAACAAGGCTACTTCGCAAATGATGATAATTACCGATGCAATAAGGTTATTATAATACAAGATACCAGATTTTTCATACAACGATAGATCTTGTAAGTTCATAAATGTTACTAGTCTACTATTAGTCTAGTCTACTATATCCATTCCTTCTACATATGTATATTACATCGTTTGTAATAAATAGTATTTTGTGTACGTCCTAAGGCTAATATAACTAACTAACGCTTAAGAGAACTACGAGTATGTTAGTAGCAAGTGTTTGTTAAAGCTTAATCTAACTTTGACACGGGTACAACAAGAACATGGAAGACAATGCAAATTATCGAAATTTAGATAACTTACAATACGTAAATGTTTATTCTGTTCCCTTTACTTGAACATTTGTTAGCACTATTTCGGTGTCGTAGCTTAAACAACTAACAGTGTAAACTAGTGACAATTACATAAAGTAACACAAGTTTCGTAGCACACTGCAAGTGTAGTTATAGTTCAAGCAACTTTCGTAACTGAAATTAGAAACTAATTTTCAAACTTGTATGTAACTATGTTAGTGACGCGTCTTAAATGAGCAAGTTGGATAGCGAGTAAGACGTTAGGGACGTAAGGAAATCAATTTCAGTAATAACTTAGGCATAATTTATTATTATTATTCCACTTTCTTCACTTTCAAAAAATTATGTTGAACTCATATTCTTCCATTGCTTAGTACATAACTTGGTTCAAAATATTATTAATTATTCACGCTCATTATGCTAATCCGTGTTCGTTTAACTATTATATGATCGTGTACAAGCATGTATAACGCCAAATCGTCCTCACTATTAGAACTCGGGTATACAATAAGTAAAAAGTCCGGATGGAAGCTTTTCAAGTTTCCGCAAGCCTGCGGTGCAAGTTTATATACCGTCTCTAATGAGCTCTTTTGCCATGTAAGGCTTCTACGTCAAACAAACCTCTGCAAATTTTTTGAGTGGCAAGAATTCAGAAATTCATGCGCTATAAAAAATGAATAAGAATCATTTTCTCAATAATCTACATTCAGTTAACAAGTTCCGTTTAGTGGAAAATTAAAATGTGATAAGCATTTATTACAATTCGTTACAGAATTATAATTCACACATTTTGTCTATTTCTAGTGCCTGAATTTGTACGCCGTAAAAGGCAAAATATGGCTTAGACCAATAATCTTGTAACATCTTTATATATATATGTATCCATATTTGTACAAATAAATATCTTTGTCTTTGTCTAGTTACAACATCACTGTACTATAACAAATTATTATTAAAAGATACTAAAAATTAACATGTATACATTCCTCATTGAAATTCTATTGAGTTTTCAATGTAGTACATGTCCATTTAACGTTAGTTTCCTATACCTACACTAAATAAGTAGGTAATATTCACAGATATATACAGATAATACAGTACAATTAGCAGTATTTTAAACAACAACTTCATAGGACATCGAATGAAACAATATATCGATCGAAACAATCGATACCTTGATAACTAAATGCGTAAAATATAATGTTTCGTAGCAATAATATTCGTTGTTCAGAGTCCAAGGCTTGCGGGCGGCAACGAAGTCAAATCGTGATAAAACAAGAACGCTCGACCGTACTTTACTTAACACCAGCCAAGAGTTCAATTGTTGTATCGTCAAGTTAACCTCTCGAAACCTCATTACAGCCACACATAAGTCTTAGATGTGTGCCAGAGTCATACTAAAAAATTTAAGCGAAATAAAAGGAAATATAAAAAAAGTTCATCCCAGTTACATAATGCTAATATGTAATTGGGATGAACTCAACAACATTACCAAATATTTGAAAAAATGTTTTAGATTTGACTGTTGGACAGACTGTTTTAGATGTCGAATCATGTTTTCTTTTAACATGAGACGTATTATTAGAAGCAATTTTATTTTGTTTGAATAATTTAGAATCATAAATAATAATTTCGACGTCATTTGGAACTATTTTTAATTCGGATTAAATAGCAGTAGAAAAATTTTACTTTAATTAATTTAATGGTATTAATTAAAAATCCTTTTTCTCTTATTATATACGATTTACTGTATATTATATCTTCGAATATTTTAAAAGCAAGCTATCTACAATATATCCAAATAATTGCGTACATTCATACCCTATTTATTTATTATACCGAAACAAGGTTACGAGAATATTATTAATAGGTAAGTGCCTATGAAGCCTCGATGGGCCTTCACTGAGAGCTTACAATACACCTGCCACGAAGACCTTGGGTTCCACCTTGGCTAGTGAGCGGTTCAATAGCCGTTCTCTAAATGGGTGAAGACGAACTACATATAAGTAACTATAGCCTTAACTATGTACAACAGATCTCATAATATTATAGGTCAAAAATATTCATGTGTGTATGACACAATGAAAAAGTCGTAAATGGAATTGATCCCGTGTGGCAGAAGGCAAATACGTTATAAAGATTTCATGTAATATATTAAATTATATATGTGAAACTATAACGTAACATCACGCCTGTAATCCCCTAAGGGGTAGGCAGAGGAGTGTAGTACACCCCGCATTTCACCAGTTACGTTAAAGTCCCACAATGGAATAGGTGGTGAGCCTATTGCCATGCACCGGGCACACTTCCAGACTCTGAGTCACTACTAGAAATTCTAAATTAGAAAAATCTAACAGTGCCCAGCCCGGGCTTTGAACCCAGGACCTCCCGATCGGCAGTCGCGCTAGCAACCGCCCTACCAACGAGGTATATGTAAAACTATATTACGTAGTATATGTATATTATAATACTTTTTGTAATAAAACCAATTAGAGTTAATACGATGTAAGCAGAATTTTTCGACGAAATTCCATAAATAGTTTTATTGGCTTGGTTTGGTTGTATATTATGTTACTATTTGTTTTGCGTATTGTCTTTATAACAATTTTAAGTCGTCTTTATAGCACTAAAGCCGTTCGACTTTCGACTACCTTTGGCACAACCGTGTCCGTAACAGTCAACGGACAAACTCCAACGCGCAGAGGGAGTTGTATATTCACGTCTACACATTTAAATCTAAAGAAAATTAATTACATTCATATAAACATAATAAACATATTTAAATTATTCAATAATATTTTAGGGTAGACATCTTTTTTATTTGATTAAACGCATCATTATGTTGGAAAACATGCCGTAATCAATCAAGTGTTTATTTCCGCCACCGCATTTTTATCACATATATTTTTTTCTAACAACCGAACCAATCCAGCTGATATTGAATATTAATTTAACAGCATGTAATATAACAACAACAACGTAACCAACAATTTACTAATTGTTATAATCTCTAATATTTCAATATTAAGGCTTTAATAAGAACGATACGTGGAGTCCTTGACTGAAACAATCTACAACTGAATACTGTACTTAGCGGAAGTAATCATTTCCATTGCTCAATGTTCGCACGTGACATCTAAAACGCGACCTATCACAAATAGGTGAAGTGTTGCATTCACAATCCACTTCATATCGGGTTCGACCAACTTTATAATCGAATATGTTAAAACCAGCAATAGTACCTATTATATATTATATGTATATAAAAGCTGTGGCAGAAATAATTCTCTTGAATACATCGATAAATCTTGTTTAGTGAACAAAAGCTTTTTAATTTTAATTCCAACAGGACTCTACGTTTAGTGTCCCACTGTTTTATTCTTGTACAATAATAAGAATTATACGTCCAATAAACGCATTAATGGCGGAAACAGGAAACGTCCGCGGAGCTATAACGGATATTAATATGACGTCACTGGAGCCCCGGGGAGCAGAGTTCCGGTCGAACAACAATAGACATTCTTTGTGCTTTATGAATCAACGCCCATTGAAATAAGCTCATATCGTTGATTTATGCCTTTCTCTCTTCTATTCGCATTAACGAATAATGGTTGGCTGGTTATATTGGTGGTACTGGTGGATACAAAAATATGTTTCATGAATAAATCAGTTAAATTCTAAGACGGATCGAATAAACATAATATGTAGGTAATTCAAAAAAATATTTTTTTTATGTAAAGAGAGTAGCAAACGAAAACGAAAATCCATTTGTTTGCTTTACACGCCAGGTTTTTACCATATTTATGGTAATGCATTTGTTTAATTGACATTTTTGCTGATAGAAAAATCGGAACTTTTCGAAAACATAAATACTGTACCTTTCTGTCTACCCCGTTAGAGTTTTGGTATAATGCTATAATAATAATAGTTAATTTCATTTGATCCTTTAGCATTATTTTGCAGGTTCAAACGGTTTATCAAATTGAAAGGAATTTGTAATACAAATTTGAGTTATAATTCGTTGTATATAAACCATTAGAAAATTTTAATAAGTAACATCACGCCTGTAATCCCCTAAGGGGTAGGCAGAGGAGTGTAGTACACCCCCACAAAAGTTTTAATGTTTTAACTGTTAGTCTGTGTTAACGGATTAGTTAGTATCCGCCCTATCAGAGGTCTGTCACAAATGCGTCACTACTCTTGAGGACTGAAATGGTCGCCTCTGGTATACGTGTGGACCTGCATCCACACCCTTCAAACCGAAACACAGATTGTAAAAACAATTGCTTCACGGCAGAAATAGGTGTGGCGATGGTACTTCCCCAGGCGAACCGTATACAGGTTCTACCACCTTCAAATTCTCTCTCTATTTGATAGAACCGAGAGTCTATCCCACGTGCCAACTTTGGAGTGGCAGTCTCCACAAATCTTAAAGAACATTATATGGGAACCGTAATCAGTGCACAATTTCTTCACGATATTACCCTTCGCAGTTACAAAACGAAAAGAAAACCTTTGTAAAGTCAAAGGCATGTCGAGATTTGAAGTTTGACCCTAAAAGTGAATGAATCTATGCCATTCGGCTATTACTGCATTCAATTAAGAATAAAAATGTCAAAACACTATTTTTAGCGCGCTAACACTGTCGAACTTAATGCTGTGACCTACAAACACAATTTTCCTTAGCGTTCTACAAAAATAACAAAAATCAAAGACCATTTTTTTTAAACTATGCAAATAACATCAAACTTGCTTATACCGTTAACTGCCGTGCATATCACTACTATTAAGTTAAATTTAGCGAGAGTTTTCGTTTTCAATGTTTTCCGATAGTACATAATTTAAAATTTGGAACAGAACTTTTAAATAACACTGATTTAATTTTTTGCTAAAATAAAATTTGTTATAAGAAAACTAATAAACACGTAAATCTGGTTTCTCGAATGTCTTACTGAGTAACATTGTTTTGGTCTATTGATTTACATGCATTCTTTATGGCCAACTGATATTAAGCCTTTATGATGGCTTCTCGCGGGTGGATTACAAATTTAAATCGGCCTAATCGCAAGAATTTACTAAAACTACAAACGTAGCCCGACAGTGGATGTGTCGTGACCGGCGATCGCGTCGCGGACTTGATGCGGCGCCGGGACCGCGCACAGTTTAGTAATAACTCCGAAGAACGCAGGTAATTGCATAAAATCGCTTTTGTAGGAATTTCGCTTGCTCAATCCGCGGTGGGTCCAACTCCTACGGTTCCCAGAAAAATGTGGCACTTACTAGTCGTTCATGAATATTCAATTGAAGATACACTTCCTCGTACACTCTTTGTTACTTGTTGGTAAAGAAAGTACGATCGGGTTTGTTTGGTTTTCGCAAATATTTTATTATTATGCAGTGAATGCGTTAACTTGGTTCTATGCAAATTTATCGTCCATTAAATGTTGAATGAGATATTTCTACAGTAGGTAGGTATATAATTTTGAAGCGCATTAGTATTATTAATTTACTTAATTTGAAAAATAAATTTATAAGAAAATTCCTTCATATCACAATGGATTGTTCAAACAAAAAAGATCAAATTGAAGCTTTAGAAATGTAACAGATGACGATTAATTGTGACTATTAGGTACAGTTGAAATGTATGGTAACTGCACTGTTCTGATTATACAACTGATTTTGTCATGATTCTCGTAACAACGGAAGCGTTGGTCGTGATCGAATCGCTTGACTTGTTCGTAACGCTATGGTTGCTCCATGGAAAATGTATCGAATCTATTTCGAGATAAACTAGATGGTTAAGCAAGTAACCCTTTCACTATTTTACAATTCGGTTTCTGAATAGAAATTAGTAACTGCATGAAAATTGGCGATGCATTCTACCATTCTTTGTCAATACAGCATAACGAAGAATTTGTGACAATGTCAATGGTATTGCGAAAAGCTCTCTTGGTTGGATATCGACTGGAATTAAATGAAGTGTCAAATAATTATTTGTTCAGCAAACCTATCCAATCAATACGAACAAGTAGATTAATGAACGCGAATTAATGTGCCCGCATGTCTCGTAACACGAATGTAAACAAACTAACCGCAGACAGTGTTACGAACAAAGCAACTTCAATCACCGCTAGTGGTAGCAACAAAACAAAACGTTATTCAAATATCAAAGCTTCATTGCGTTCCCGTACACCGCGATCGATCGGAGGGTGACCGCGATAACGCATGAGTCACGTCTGTTTCCGACACGCGACCAACTATCCATACTTGTACAGGTGATGTTTAAAGCACTTCTTGTATTGACTGCGATTAAACTAAAGGCATTTAATTATATTGCGGTACACTCAATGGCGGAAATTCGGCCATAATCATTATTGAACATTTGAGTGAAGTTTTTTGAGGATTTTTGCTATTGGTGTATTTGTTTCCATTTTTTTTTTATAACACTAAAGCTCTTCTCTGCCTACCCCAGGGATTACAGGCGTGATGTTACTAAAGCTAGTACATAGCTAGCAAACAAATAAAGAAAATTGGTTGACAAAGGAGAATACAATACCTAGTGACCTGTTTAGTTTTTGCCTATTATAAATATGTAAGTATAAATATGTATGTATATATTTATGTGTAGTATAACTGTGTATGTTTATATAAGTCAATAGTGAATAAAATAATTTATTGTGGCGCCTACCGCAACCTTTCACCATCCCCCAAGGGTTGACTGGCAGAGAATGCCATTTG
>DWDX01003658.1:0-12787 GCA_018245675.1 Agara michaeli
AAAAACCGCATCAAAATCCGTTGCGTAGTTTTAAAGATCTAAGCATACATAGGGACATAGGGACAGACAGCGGAAAGTGACTATGTTTTGTACTATGTAGTGATACACCATCACGCCGATTCCTTAACAGGGTAGACAGAGAGCACTGAGTGACAAATATCTATTTCATCACATACGTGCTCTGTCTACATTCACCGCTCTGGTCGTAATAAAAATATTATATCGTATGTATACAATATACATGTATTTTTATCAGCTGTCCGGTTACCATAACACAGGCGTTCAATTGTCTGATTGGAATCGGATAGCCGCGTGTAGACTGGTCTCCAGTTGTTATTGTTCCTTTCATTCTTACATTTCGGTTTCGGAGACTAAACAGATATTTAAAAAAAAAATTAACCCAAATAAAATATGATTCATGGTGTTCAAATCGCGTGTACGCACAGTGGAATCATACGTCAATATGACTAATTTTATTATCCAGACGTTTAAAGTTTTTTATTGTTTGAGGGCGCTAGGCGGCGTAGGAAAGTTTCTACCCCGCCTCTTTCTAGTTTGGTGTTATTATTTAAGGCTGTATTTAATCAAGTTTACAACAGCACGAACGATCCAGTTTGTCTATATAAATGACACGAAAGCTCTCAATAATAGCTTCTCTCGACAGAAATGGATCAATGGATCCCAACGCTAATACAGCAGGTCGCATGTACAAAAATGAAAGAAAGAAAGAAAGAAATTTTTGTACACCGCTCTTTGATTCCGAATCGGGCAAGCAAATGCCTTTATTATTGTAACCGAGTCTATACACATACATGTTCGTCGCACAAATGTTTGGTCATAAGTCGGAAACCGCAGCTAAGACCACCGGTTTACACTCAGGGTCTCTAGCCCCAGGACCAAGAGGCCTATGGATACTAAAAGGCCTTCTAACTTTTCATACCTTTCGATACAAAAGCAATCAGTGATGACTGCTATCGCCTTTGATAAGAACGGAACAGTACAGCTCCAGTTATTCTCACGAAACGCAGTGAATGTGCGAAAGCAAATTCGGTAAATTTCAAACGAGGTAACGCTCCGAGGACTTAGACTGCAGCGCAATGCATGTTTGTTGCAAATAAACCGAATAAGCAACGCGCGCTAAGCAGACACTCTGTTCACGCGTCACGCACACATGCACACAAAGAGAGACACACACGCAAGAAGACATACATAAACAAGCTGTTACTTGCGTACCAAATAAGGGAGGGATACATGAAATGACACATGACCAACGAGTTGCTAGCAGAAGACAAAAAATAATTAAGAAGTAATAATTAAAAAGCTCACTTATTAAAAGTTACAGTCGATAAAAACTGTTATAGGTACACATGCTGTTTCCAAATTTGCATCAGACGTAAAATGTTATTATTAATGAACTACATCAGGGCTGGAATGTAGATAATTATAATAATGTAGTAGTCTTGTAAAGATTAAATATGTGTAGTTCAAAATTACTTCGACATGTTCATCGATATGGTTTTCCATCCTTTACGCTCTTCTGTATAAATCTCCGTTCACAAAGAGAAGAAAGAAATACCTTTCGTATAAATCCGTGGGCACTTATACTTAGTCAGATGGCATTTGTTTATTTTTTTGAGTTTCTCTCAATTAGCCAGTAATATCTCTCAATGTATATCCGACCTTAGTATATTTGGTGCCTTCGTAAACGGAAGTCGGGGGTGTATGTTGGAGTGACGCGTCGCAGGCTTTTGTTTAAACTGCATCATGCAACGCAAATTGGTTCGTATTGTCTGCGTCGCCTGTACTCTTTACATTATACGAGTACATAGACATATTTACATTGTGTGCAGTTTGTGATTGTTACTCGATTTGTTAAAGTAACTCCGAAGCCTGAATGAATGTAGACGAAGCATGTCAGGTTTGTAAGGACAGAGGTATCTGGCATTAGGTGCTTTCTGTCTACCCCGGAACGGAACTGGGGTGATGGTGATAATAATTGATAAATGAAATATACGCCGTCTGATAGGAACGATTGGAATTGAAGTTGGAATGTTATTTTTAATTGACTTTATTGTCATATTATTAACTGGAATAAGGAAGGATTTTCGAAAGACTGTTTCGTTACAATTGATTCGTTAGAAACTGGTTTATTATTATTATTATTTCTTTATTGCACCAAAAAATTAAAAATGAAAATTACAATTTTAACGAGTTGAAATAAATCAGTACAATAGGTTGTCTTATCGCTAATAAGCGATCTCTTCCAGACTACGTTTGCGAGGAGGACATAATACAAAATTGAGTGGGGTAGGGTGCATAGTTCGAATGTACAATATCCAGTAGACTAATTAATAAATACCTATATATATATTAAAAAATACTTAATAATGTACGAAGTAACACAGAAGTAGTAAACCACAGTACAGAAATTTAATTGTAAGCTGTTCAGACACTTGATACGATATGATCCGATGTTTCAAAATCTTATCGATATTCCTGAACTAATTGCGCGATGTCCAATGTATTCCATGTAACAAACAACACTTTCGAAAACGGTATTTGGTTTTTTAAATGGATTTCCAGCCGGTTTGATTATTTCAAGATAGATTAGATCTGAAGTTAGTTGACATAAAAGCTCATTCCGCCACATCGACACCTGCGACATTTTATGCTGTTGTTGGAAGATAGACTAATACCATAACCGATGTCAACACTTATTTATTCAAACCGCGATTGATTGTATGTGCAAAGTACGTAAGATATTGGGCAATAAAAAAAATTAATACGCAATTAAAAAAAAAATACACATGCATAGTTAACAACATCAAACACGCGTACAAAACAAACCATGAACAGTAAGTGAGGCATGCACGGTGTTCCGTGTTTCCTATCTACGGTTGCAATTAGCGGCTCGCGTGCGTTGTGATCGGATTTAACACGAGTACGGTACGCCAGAATTGGACCCCGCCCCGTGACGAGGTATTTTAATAACGACGTAACGGCCGAACGTAATAATACACTGTTTATCGTCCACGCGATTGTTTTTCTTCAGAACACCCCGCCCAGTCCGATCCGACAGACCAAATAGAAAAAGATAGAGGATGTTATTTGCACAAATACGGGTGGGTACATTTAAAGATTTTTACAGAATTATTAGTTTAGTTCATATTTTGACTTTTATGGCGTACGTATTTAGGAAATGGAATTAAAATGATAATAATTAATTATGATTGCATTAAAATAAACACATAATACGCAAGATATTTAAAAACAACACAAAACCATGTGTATATGGCCGAACTTTTCAAAAGTTTGGGTCACGTTGCTAGTGAACAAAAATTGATTAGATAATTAACGTTTTTGGAATGTCATCGCAGAATATTTAAAACTCTGTCCTCCATTGGAATCACCAATTCCGTTATATCACACGCTTACATATACATCCTCATTCGTTTCAAGTTATTTCATATATGTCTTGATATTTCCAGAATATGTAATATACCACAATTTAAAAAAAACATTCTATTCCAGTAATTCGTTAATTAAGGTTTATTTTGTTATGGTAAATGTTGTGAATCGCTATTTCATAGTGTATTTATATTTTTTGAACTATAGAATTATCTTTCGAAAAGTGAGACGCGGAAACAGATCTCATTCAAAATTGTCCCTGACTCCATATAGTGTCACTTGTTTCAAATATTCAACTCGTTAATGTCTGAAGTGTTCTTGACATTCATTGAATGCGATATTGGCGTTTTATCATAGACAAAAAATTGCATAGTGAATGGAGCCGATAAATTGATAATCGATAAATTTTATCTCCTTCGATTGAAGTGATTTTTTTTATCTGTTAAATTGACAGACCTAAAGAATGCTGTCACTGAATGTTTTGTTTTATCTGTATAATCAATTACTTAGTTGCAACCAGTGAGTTCGTTTGTGCATAAACTATAATATTACTACAATTTTTTTGTCTTAATTCACTCTTTCAGGGGTTGCTTAAAAGTATTACTTTGAAATTGATTACGTATATATTTCGCATTTATAATTAACGGATTTATTATATTTCCTTATATAGCTCATGAAGTAAATACGACGTTGCGACATGGAAATTAAATCTCTGTTGCTTACAATGAAGTTATAAAAATATTTCATGGAAACAAAGTAGCAGTAGTACTAGTCGGAACGACACGATTTAATTCACCGTGCGCTCAAACAGTACGTAACGAAATAAATAGTTAACTACGTTTGGACGCTCGGTGTTGCTTTTAATTCGATTTGCTTTGTGAAATTTCCACAAACAGACACAGTAATGGCGCAAGAGTTTAAATACATACAGAGTGAATTAATGCATGCGAACGGAATAATTGGGTATGAATGCGAAACTCGCGAACTCCACGCGGTTTGCGTTTTATGGTATTTATAAAAAAACGCCGAACACCGCCCCCGGTGACTGTCGGGATAATGTTATTTTATGAGTCGGTCGAGCTTCATTGTATTGTTTCTGAGTTAATTCTCCATTTGAATTTTTTAAAATATCGACTATGTGCCTTTTTGTTTTTTTCTGCACGATTATTGTTATTTGCTAATAGTTGTTGTTGCTATCCAAATATGGCTTAATGAAGCTAAACCTCATTTAGGCTATATTGAAATTGGATCAGAGCAGATAGTCATGGTTAGGAATCCATATATTCCGTGAATTAATGTAAAAATCTTTTTACGTTCAACTGTATTCGTGAACCATTCTCATGACGAATACTTAAAAATCTGTCTTCGTCGTGAGATACAAATAATGCTTCTGCTTGTTATGGTAAATTGCTTTTATGAAATTTTCAATGTTACGACCCTAGTCGACTTTTATGTAACGATGTATGAGACCACTTTAGACTCCGTTCAATGTGTTAACGAACGTACAAGCGATTGTGGGTTATTAGTAATTAATAGAAAAACATTTTTACGAAAACGCTGAAAATATCTTACCCTAAACGTTGATTTAACAGTGTGATTAATGATTTAGTCAGTGCTGATCGATAATCTAGCCCTTGACAATTCTTAAATAAATATTGTAAATATTTTAAACGTATTTAATAAACATCACACACCACCACCACCACCACACACTTTAGAATGTATTCCATTATTACAATACAAATACACGTGGGATATTAATAAGAAAAGTTTAACGAATGATCATAATGTTTGCATTTACTTGATGTTAGGTGATTTATTTTGCTCAACGTAATAAATGGACGAGCACGAGGTATGGAACCGAGGGAATGAACACTAAGCACTCAGTCGGTTCCATGTCGAGAAATTATCCGAACCGCCCGTCGCCAGCAAAAGCAAAAGTTAAAGTGTGTCATAAATCTCTTTATCTAACGTTCAGATATTTGCAATTCCCACAAATGACCTGTGTAAAGCGATCTACGAGAGGTGCAATAACTCGATTTGTGAATAAATGGCTCGGAAGTTGATCTACGGTGCCGCTCTACGGCAACTTGCGTTCGAACTGCAAAATTCCACCTTGCAGTTCCATTGCCGCGCCGGTTACGCCGCAAAGTTGTTCGGCTATAACTAAACTGCGATGTAAGTGCTCTCAGAACGTTTTTGCGGTTCTAAACGGTATCCGCGCAAATTGCTCGGTACGCAGCATTTTTGTTTCAAACGCGACCTTTGCACGATTGTCGTTCCGATTCCACTATTGAACATTGTGGCAAAAATGAAAAATGGCGGCTTAGCTGTCAGAATGGTTATTGATGGGCGTGATCAAAATTTGCTTTTATCGACGTTGGATTAGCTTGTAAAGATCGTACGAAAAGCATTCTTGTCAATCTACGTGACACGTGAACTGGGGAAGTACCGGGGTTTATTAGTTTTGCTTATAAAGGTTTTTTTATTCTATCAAATCCGCTCCAAGATCTTATTAAGCACAGCGGGGAGTGTGCAATCGTTCTCTCGCCCAGTGGAGCGCTTGACCGTGTTTCTACGTGACAGGTTAATCATATGAAGCTGCAATCTATTGCCAATTAGCTCGCTTGCCTTCTCGTCCCAGCGGAAAGCAAGTGAATTTAGCTTGTTGGTCCTAATAAACTCGGGATAAACTTATATATTGGAACAAGTCTTAAGGGCCAATAAATCTTCCTACAAGATCTAGTTCACTCGACCCAGATGGAAGTTCCAAACTATATCGCTTTCTCGCCAATTACAATTAGTCTAGATAAAATATAGGCAGATAGTCTGATTTTCGTCGTTGTTGTATCTATAACTGTGTTTGCTTCAAGAATTGCTTTATCTTTTGTGGAATTGAAAGGTATTTTAGAAATTACCTGTAAATTTATTTTTCCGTTCACTGTTGAATATTTTGTTAGTAATAAATTGATAATTTGTGAATAATAACTAAGGCCGAAGAGAATGTTGATGCTTAGATGTAAGTATGCCTTCATTGTTCGCTAATGAAGCGTAAAAAATATTAGACCGTCTATCTCTATTCCAATAATGTTCGTCTGTGCGATTATCTTTCAAGTTTATTTTATATTATCCTGAAATAGGTCACCCATGAGCCGAAATTTCTTTCGTAAAATATAAAGCTAATCTAAGAAATCCTGTAGGATCCTACTTATCAGCACGTGAGCTCATAATCAAACGCAAGCCGTATATAATAAAAAAAAACCACAGAACCTTCTATGCGTCTGAAATAATAATTTGATGGACACAATTTAAAATGAACACAAATCGAGAGCATAGCCAGAAAAAAGGTTAGCACTTTAGTATTTTTATTATAAAACAAACTTGTTGAAGCAGCAAACAAAGCTGAGCTAAGTAGGAATCGGATTATCTCGGAACACTGAAAACAATCTTTTACGTTCGAACTTGCGCTGAGAATCTAAGCACGTTTTAATTCGCAAGTTTTCTGGCTTGATGAGTGCACCCCTGATGCAGGAGCGGAAGGGGGTGGGCTCGGGGGCGAGATCGTGACAGGAATCGCGGATCGGGACAATAAAAACTGAAGGTGGGGCGGTTCTTTCAGGAAATTAGCTGTCACATTAGTTACCTATCAACGCTTCGTTTATGTTCGGCGGTGATCAACCGACGCCGTCGAATTTTTCGGGGCGTGGACGTGATACGAAACGTGACCGCCGCTAATGAGGTGTTTGGAGGACGAGATTAGGGCAATTGGTGAGTTTGTGAGACGTGGTCGGAGATCGTTTTGATGAATAGGAGCGATTCGGTGCCTCACACGATTGCGCCTACAAATCGGGAGCGAGGTAAAGTATTTTATTCAAGTAATGTGTTTAACAAACAGATGGGTTATTTCGAGTGAGGTGCGAGACGATTTAATTGTTTAGAACAAAAATCATTAGCAATTTGTTGTTAACATCATGTTTTGTATAGCCATGAATAATGCCTCACAATTTAGTGTTACTCAGTTTATAGAAATGACTTGCCATAGACAATATAACCTATAATATGATTGGGTTGTCATAATTTGTTACTGACAAATATAATCTTCGCCACATAGTTCACAACAACAACAACATACCGTCACGCCAGGTCCCTAACGGGGTAGCAGAAAGTACCAAATGAAACTAGTTTACATAGAACTGCGAATATATTATCTAGCATCTAGATTCCCCCACTGTGGTATAGTATGAACTTAACTTGAAACGAATTCCATAAATGTTATTTTTCTGTAGTTTTTAAGGTAATAAAGTTAACTTTAGAAAAAGAATTTATTTGAAAGCCTTTCTCACATAATGAAGCTTCCGTTTGCCACTTCCTTTCGTAATTATTACTGTTTTTGTGTAAACGTCAAGATACTGCGTTTAAATGGTAAGTATTTCCACTTTTCTTAAATTCCATAAGACATTTTTTGTAAAGGCGTATAATAGACCAGGTTCGTGAGAAATTAGTTCCAATTTTACCTTTTCTACAACTCTAAGTAGCTTTCAATGGTGACTGAGAACATTTTATAGGTATGTATCTGACCCAGTGGCAAAGAAATGCATCTTTTCTTCAATTATAATTTTTCTAATATATCTAAGTACATACTTTGTACTTAAGAAGTTGTACCTAGATTATCAGTCGTGAATTGTATTACAGACACAAAGGATAATATTATTGCTAAACTTTAATCTCAATCAGGAAATAAAAAGCGGTGAATACTTCGTTCTCATACTTTAACCCAGTTTCATCTTTGATTCCTTGGAGCACGTGTGCTAGCATCCGCTTCATCCTTATGATTGTCTGTCCGTTGGTATATTAACGTAAATGTAACATATGGCTCCCGCTGGACGTCGTTAGCTCCTTTTGTTAGAATTTCTGGAATACTATTCAGTTTTACAGAAACTGCAGCGTCTATGTACATATATCAAGATATTCATTGCAAGTAACATTGAGAGAGGGAAGTGTAATTGTAAACTTAGTCTAAACTAAAGCATTTTTCTTTAATTGCGAAACATCTTTTTGTGGGTTGAGCCCAAATTGTGTCAATCGGATTCATAGTATGGGACAGGCGCCGACCTCTTTGAGAACAAGAAGAGGAAGAACAACAATGGAACAGGCGTACCAATATCGCTACCAATCCGAGGTTTTGAAGGACGACTAATATTTGTCTATGGTCTGTTTCTGTTCCTGTAAACTCTTTATTTATATGTATGTTGTTTAACGGGAGTGCGCTTTGGTGTCGCTGCGCTCAGTTCTTTGCCGATAACAGAACTGAAACTATGTATATAGCAGTAGTCAACAAATTCTTTCAGCACGATATTAAAACACTTCGTAATGACGTAATGACGTATGACGTAACGTAATAAGGATTTCGTAATGAAATTTGTAATGGAAACGAAATTCTTCGGAAACGAAATTGCTCGGAATCCTCCTCATACAATCGTTAGGATATTCAACAATCTTCACATTAAATCGCTCATGGGCATTTAAAAAGAGAATTTTCAAAGCACTCCTTGCAGCGACTCGGAGTGAATTAAGTTTACGCGAGCTAATTATGAGTAATGAGTTGTTCCACTTCAATATTCCGTCTGCCCTGACGGTTGTTAATTTTTTACTTTTTTTCTTTCGTTCTCGCCTTTTATTTTTCTCCGCTTCCCTTATTTGCGATTTCGCTCGGAACGTAACTCTAGCTTCAATTAGTTTTCTCGTAGTTAAGCGTAATGGGTACAGCGGGCGGAACAGGTTTCGTTCGGAATAAGGTGCTTTGTTTATTTTAGTGTGGCTCCGTCATGAGTGGTTTGGAATTTTACTACGAGGCGAATTGAGTTTGTGATTTTTTTTATTTGTGTATTTATTTGATGTTGCCATTATATCTGGATAATTGTGCTATTATTTCAAGTTTTATATGACCTTTGTTTGTTCTGTGTTTGGGTGTAATAAACATATATCATATGCATATGTATATCATTTGTCCGGTTACCATAACACAGGCATCAAACTGCCTAATTTGGGATCGGACAGCCGTGTGTGCAATTGTCCCCAGATATTATTATTATTATTCTTATTATAGGAAGAGAAGTGTCTACATTGGACCCATAAAACAGCAGCTAATAAACAAGTACTTTCCTTGCATGACATATACAGCGATAAGTTCACATATTATATTTGCTGAAATATTTGTCAGTGAGGCTTTTTAACAGAATGGTTTTTCGGTATCGGTATCGGTTTGCCATTTGCAAATGTCGTTACCGTGGACACCCACCCGCATAGACGCGCGATCAGAACGAAGTGTGGTGAAAAGAGGTTCAATTGACTACGTTACGAGTGTGCGGTGAGGGTGCAGTCACACTGAACTTAAGTGTATGTATGTACCTTATAATGAATAAAACAATTTGAATTTGAATTTGAATTTGAACAATGGGGTAGAAATATGAGCGGACATGGTCGACATTGCTTATCGCTTGCAATCTTCAGCCGTTCAAGGCACAACGTTACGTTGTATTTGTAAGTATGTTACATTTGATGTGTAACTGGAACGAATATATGCAATATTGTGTATATTTCGTTCAAAATTGAGGTCAATGTTTGCTGCATTAGTGTGTGATTAACAAATTTGACATTGAATTATTTCCGCCGATATAAATGAACAATTATTTAAGTATTTGTTTAAATGATCACTTGAATTATAAAATAATGTTCCCAACTGGATTTGGCTTTATTCGATTTTCTTATAGCCTTTTCTATGTCAATAAAAAGGACCTCCTTTAATATAAGAGCCTGTTTATGTATTATTTTACGTTTTTTATCATTCATTAGGTAAATACTAACACATTGAGACAGCAATGTAATATACATACAATGATACATTGCACAGAGTAATTAAGCGCAGGTACCGCTCTCCGCGTACTACGTCACCATAGCACAGAGTAATTAAGCGACAGACGTTGAACATCTCGAGAGGCGACGTGTCTACAAGCCACAACGAAGGTGTCTTCAGCATAGCGTTAAATGTTAATTCATATAACTATTTGTGTACAACGAATATGTATAACATCCAATCGTTTATTGTGTAGCGACATACTCGTAAAATATGTCGTGCTTCATTCCATCACGCACAACACGACGCTTAAAATAATTATTCATTCTCTCTTTGCGATTTATTGCCGGCAAAAATTTTGCCGCAGTCACTTTGACACGGCATGCATCTGTCTGCGCCCCGGGTAACCCTTGCGCTCGGTAAAAATACTAACGGCCCCCGACTATTCATACTTATTCGTTCTGTCTGCCTGTACTTTTCCTTTTGTGTCTGCTTGTACACATGTGTTTAAAAATGCTGTTCCCGAAGCGCTTAGTTATTCGTTTAACACCGGTTGCGCTATTGAGCAAGTTTTCGACTTTTCAAACGAACTCGTAATGTGCAAATAAGTAATGTTCTAGACGGTGTGAGGCGTTTGTTTAGTAAATGAAATGCTGTTTCGCAGTTCTATGACACAAAGTTACAAAAGAAGTGCTTTCTAAAATTTCGGAATTTTCAAAGCAAAAACGGAAACGGCATTCTTTGAACAGCTTACATTGTGTCCCACTGATGGGCAAAGGCTTTTCTTCTGTTCTGTCATGCCAGGTGTATCGGTCTATGAGTTAAGTATTTAGATTGGTGTATCTAAGAAAGTCAATACACCTGAAAGCGCCGAGTAGCGCGCATTTACAATTGTCGATAGCACCATAACGACAACTGTACCGAATTGTATAGTTGTTATATGGAATTGTACATAAAACGCCCGTCTCCAACACCACGCGCTAGGGTGGCAAGTCGGCTCGCGCCGCACCGCACCGGGAACCACTTGTCTCCACGCTAATTAGTGCAGTTAGCTGGTGCCAGTAATTTTAACGAGTGCGTATTGGTGTATTCAACATCCTCACACCGTAGACCCTTGTGCGGGAGGACTCCCATTGATCTGTTCACTGCGGTTACATGTTATATCGATTCATTCGCACGTCGGATTGGTTCTGTAGATGTTCGCATATACCGATTCGACTTTAACTCGTGATCGGACACAAATTGGTGTCTCAGAATATTTACCAATTTGTGTCATGATTTTTTGTGTCTAACGATTATAACATATTTAGAAGAAGTTCATACTGTAGTAATTTAGCGTGATGTTATTTTGAGTTTCGTGTGTTTTAACGGGTGAAAGGAGCAGAAAGCGGAACACTGGAGCCGCAGGTAAAACCTACTCGATGTTCAAGGGGCACTCGATCCCCGCCAGTCTTAATTAATGCAATTAGTGGGAGCATTTTACTATTGGTGTATTGACGATCGCTCACCGTCAGTCTGCTAGTGATCTCGCTCCGACGCTGCCTGAATGGATTCTGAAACAAAAACCGATAATTAGCTGATTGGTAACCCCTCTGTTCGAAAATTTTCAGTGAACGCCGATGAAATTAAAAACCTAAAAGTATGAATGAAGTACCCTTTTCCATTGAGCCTGGTTATGTGGCTTTATATGACGTAAGTTTAGGTCGATTATGAGGCTCTATAAAACGTAAGCAATATCACCGATTTAGTAATTCTCTGATTGAAAAGGATTTGAACTAAATTAACGTATCGAAGAGACAGTGCGGGACATAAAATATAAAATCGTTAAATTGGTCGTAGCAAATGTAAGCTGTGAGTTTGGTGAGGAAATATAAGGCGTGTGTGAAGTATAAGGCCTTAAAGTATCACGTAATAATAAAAGATCTACGTCCAGAACAATTATAAGGAACAATAGAATGGTGGGGAAAAGTACGGCAGTATGTTTTAAGGATTGCCGATAAATGGAACAATTTAATCAAACGTCAATGATCCGAGGTGCTGGTGGTGTGGGGGCCACCCAATTTGCAGTAAATAAGGATATCGGCTGAGCTTCATTATCTCTGTAGCCACGTACGGTTAATGACACGAGGCCCGGTAACACACGAACTCGGAGAGGACTTTGTTCTGAGGATATTTCACAATTCCTTTTTTTCTAAGTTACATAATAGTTCACTTTAAATCACAAATCATTAACCCAGACAGAACAAATTTATGTTTATCACATAAACATTTGTCCTGGGCGGAAATGAACCCGCAACCCCTGGCTCAGCAGATAGGATCACTAGCTACTTTAAGATATGACAGAGCCAAAGACAAAAAGTTCGTTTCTATAAAAACGAGTATATATTAAGATTTTTCAGGATTATAACAATAATCATCTGACTGCCTCGTTGGTCGGGCGGTTGCTAGTGCGACTGCCGATCGGGAGGTCCTGGGTTCGAATCCCGGGTTGGGTACTGTTGGATTTTTCTAATTTAGAATTTCTAG
>DWDX01003659.1:0-12786 GCA_018245675.1 Agara michaeli
TGTATGTAGGTTTATCCATTGTCTACTTACCGTCAAAAAAATTATTGATAGTCCATGATTTACTTAACGATATGGTCACGCCTTTATCCCATGAGGATAGGCAGAGCGTAAGCATTTCTAACGGTCACAGTTCTTGAAATTTTATTTGCATTTATCAATAAATAAAATATATAAAAGTTGCATGATTTATCATTAAAAAAAATTGTAATTAATCAAAATCGTGTGTATATATAAAAATACGGCTACATATGTATATGTAAATAAAGTATTTTGATAAAAATTAATGATAATAATAATAATTTTGAAATATGTGGTGAGAATTAATTGTGTAATATAGAATGTCATAATGTATCAGTTCCTAAAAATGTAATATTCAATTATAATTTCTCAAACGTTCAAATGATCATAATGGTGTTTTAATAATGAAAGGGTGGGGGTGGCGGGGGGAGGTAGAAGGTAGTTTCTTTTGTTTGTTTTTCTGTTTGTTCAGTGCCAAAGAAAGTAACACAATATCTAGACTTAGTAAGATGTAACAATCGTAACTCAATGAGCTAAAACTTAGCTGAATTAGGAAATATATAAAGCCTTAAAAAGCCTTTTCAATCTCTTTATCGTTCCAGTGCTGGACTCCGGTCTCTTGCGATGAGAAGGCGTAAAGCTGGCCGAGTGTGGTTTGGCACACTTCGCACGACTCTGAGAGTTTTTTGAAAAACTAGGGTTTGCAGGTTTCTTGACGGTACCGGGATTTTGTATATTAATTAATTGCACATAACTCTGTGAACCTAAAATGATGCTGATACCCCTAGACTATCACCGAGCTATATGATCCTAAATTAAAGTCATATAGAAGTCTCTTACTGTGTTATTAAATTACAATGGTATATGCATTTATGTAACAATATTCAATACGATATGGCCACGTGGTCCAGTGGTTAGAGAGTGTGACTCCAAAAAGTTTGGGGGTTCGTTTCCCAACTAGGTCAAACATTTGTGTGATGAGCACGTTTGACGAAGGTCCAGGACTCGACGGGGTGTCACCGATTAGGGTAAGTCGTGTCAACGTAGACTTAGGCTCTGCGGTGGACTCGTAAAAGGTCGATGTTGATGGATGAAAGCATACGTAGTGAACATTTTCGTATAATATTTTCAAAATAGCTATAATAGTTTAATTTTGCCGCCAAAATTCGAATAACGATAACATGTTATCTACACCGGTCGCGGTTAATGTGAATTGGGCTTAATTTGACCGTTGTGAACGCAGCCTTAAGGGGTCATCCATAAATTACGTCACACGTTAAGGAAGGGGGGAGCAGGGGGTCGACGAAGTGTGGCACTGTGTGATGAGGGGCGGCGAGGGTTCCCAAATTTTGTGACATCGCATTTTTTCAAAATATAATATTTTATATCTAAGTATTACAACTTTTTTTCGTTGGGCGGGGTTTTGAATCTTGCACGTAGATTAATATAAAGCAAATGTCATTAGTATTATTTAGTCGTTGTTTAATTCCATTGCTTGTTTTAAACGTGTTTGGATTGGGGCCTCGCTCTTAACGAAGCGATGGAGCTGTAACTGTATTTTTGCAATAATGCGGCATTATTGGCATCCGTCAAAAGTTTGCCATTTTCATATCCATAATGAAGGTTACGTTAAATCAACAAAATGGTATATATTAGAGATGGGACGAGTAATCGGTTAAAACTCGGTACTCCGCGAACTCGTAATCGACCGAATAGCTCGGTTCCAGCGCCGAGGACGTTCTACCGAGTACGGCTACAAATGTAACGTAGTCGTACACGCCGACTCCGTGGACGCAGCCTGTGCACGTTACCCAACATAACGTAACACTGAAGTCGTACATGGAAATATGCGGCTCTGAAACGAGTTTATATGCGTTTACGCAACAAACGTATGTAAATACATAGCGAGCAACTCGTTCGATTGCTCGGTTCCGTTAAAATACCGAGTAAAACTCGGTACTCGGTACAACTTCGACTCGGTCCATCTCTAGTATATATATTATGTTTTTGCCTAAAAAGCGGCCTCTTCGAGCGAGCACCCAAAAACTTCCCGGCACAAATTTTATTTCTTTTTTTAAAAATTATAATTTATAATGTATCCTATTTATTAGTTACATCTATTTAATGTTGTATAATAACAGTGTGTTATTTGTTGAATAGACTTTATTTAGTTGTGGAATTTGTATTTTATTTGCCAACTAAGATATATATTCCTTCCTCGAGGTATGGTATGAAATATATTATTGTAATTCGACTATTTTTTTTAAATCTTTATTTTATTTTGGCAAGTACATGTGTACACGCCGACCCCATTGTTCCTTGCACGATAAATAACAAAAACATCTTAAACTAAGAACAAAAACAGAAAAAAAAACTAAATTAACATACACGGCATGTTTTAATTCGACTTCGTTTGAAAAGCGTCTCGCCTTATTGTAAGTAATGACAGTATCATTAAGTCTGCTGGTTAGAGACCGTGACAGCGAAACCGGAGGTCGTAGGTTCGATATCCACTCGGGACTCAATTTGTGCGATGAATGCATTTGTTTGTCGTGTCTGGGTGTAATAAAATATTTATATAGTATGTATATATGTATGTATGTGCATCAGCTGTCCCGTTACCGTAACAAATGCAAAGTACTTAAAACTAATCTAAAATGCTCTATGCGCATATAGAAATAACTGAAAACAATAAAGCACATATTGCATCAAATACATTTGGTTTACGACTTAAGGCTTTTTCACACGGCGCTTTTTTCCCCGCCCCTTTTTTACCCCCAGTCTCCTCTCACAGTGAAAGGTTTTTGCATGTTATGTACTTAATATACCACAGACAATCTAGTGTTATCTTTTATAGGCTTTAGGCTATCAGGCTGTGATAGGCCAGGATTAAAGCCTTCTAAACAAACTACAATTAACGCGGCTGCTTTTTCGGCGCGATTGTCTTGCATCACAAACTGCTAACCTGCTCTGACCTTTATATGAATACTCGGATTGCAAGTTAAATCAAAATACTTCGAATTGAATTCAAAATCGGTCAGATATTTGTTTGTTTATATTATTATAGTGATGAACGTACATAGACAGAAGCACGTCAGGTTTGTAAGGACAGAGATATTTGGTACTCGGTGCGCCCTGCCCGTCCCGTCGGGGACCTGTCGTGATGGTGTAGTAATAGACTCGTGGTCAAATGGTTAGCGACCCTGATTGCAAAACCGGAGGTCGTGGGTTCAATTCCCATCCGGCACAAACATTTGTGCGATGAACACATTTATTTGTTCTGTGTCTGGTCATAATAAAAATATCTATATAAGTATTATCTCGTACGTATATATACGTTTGTCAGCTGTCCGGTTGCCACGACACAGGCGTTCAATTGTTTAATTTGGACGATTCCAATTATCTCCAGTTTTTGTTATTATTATTTTGCATACTGTTGGTAACATCCAGCCGTGTTAGAGCTGCAAGCGTTCAGTTAGCTGACAGTTTTCTATTTGCAGAATGACAACGAAAATCTTAATAATTTTCGCTGTATCCACGATCGGTCTAGTAACATCGTACCCGGCGCCGGTGAGTGGCTTTTTACTTTGTTGACTGAGTCATCCAAACGGTTCGCCCTCCGATACGAAAGGACGCTACTTGTTTCCTTAGTAAATGTTTCTCGCCAATTACCGAGAACGTGAAACTCGAATGGGGCACGAGCGGGGGTGTGGAGGAGGAGAGGGGTCGGATAATTACGAAAAACTCAACGGGGGCTAGGAGTGTATTAAGATATCGCGTGTATTTGCGTCGTTGTTCTTCGCTGGGTGCGGTGGTGAGCCCGCGCGTGCGGTTCTCACCCTCGTGCGCGTCCTCCGTATAATACGAAAAACATCTATAAAAAGGGCACTTACAGTGTGTTACGTGTGAGTTTAACAAATATATAAGTACGAATGACTTTACCATCGCTTAAATCGAGCAAACGCCAAACGCGGCGAGAAGCGAGTATAAATTGCTATGACGTTTACGTATCGAATGTCGAATGTTGTATTTCGTAGTCTGTGAGCTCCTTAAGTAACCGATCACGTGCGGCAGCGTTCTGACCGACAAGTGCTAGTTGACATTCGATGCTCCCTATGAAGCGCGTAAAAAACTAGCAATCGTAAAATTAGTTTCCCTGCTGGCACGAGATGGCGCCGTTTTAATTCCATACAAACTACGTTAACGCGAACGAGTAGGTTAACTAAAACTACCATTAGGCACACTGATCGTTTATATTTGTTGCCTGTAATATGCAAAATATTAAGGTACGCATAATTTTCTTCATTTGTTTACGATATTATTGTCCAATTAATTATATATGAATAATTTGTATTAATTTCAGGATGACGATGCCGCTAATCAGGTTATTCATTTAACTCAACACATCCTACCACCACCCCGCTTGTACCCGCATGTATGCATATGGAGCTAACAAATTGTAATTAACTCGGTCATTCGTTTACAAAGATGACTGCTGTACTGTAAAATAAAGTTAATTATATTGTGTTTAACGAACATAATTTTTAA
This sequence comes from Agara michaeli, assembly GCA_018245675.1. Taxonomy (NCBI): domain Eukaryota; kingdom Metazoa; phylum Arthropoda; class Insecta; order Lepidoptera; family Hesperiidae; genus Agara; species Agara michaeli. The sequence continues at coordinate 4,567 of DWDX01003659.1, forward strand.
ATTATACACCGATTTTTCTGAACAAAGTTTAATAAATAGTATTCTGCGTATTTCTATTTACTAAGTGGTAACACAACAGCAGGGCAACGGTAGTGTCTGTGACTGGCAGCACTGAAAGCGACAGAAATGTAGCCAGGCAACTGTTAGTCGTTCCGCCCACAAACTCAACCTGTATGAAATGCATTTGTAGACAGAATGAACGCTATCGGCCAATATTGCTCGCAGAAGCGTATAATCGGTGACAATCAATTAGGCGAGAGCAACACACACTCTGAGGAAAAGCTGCAATGGGTAAACTTAAGTAACGGGAATAAAATACTCTCAATAAGAGGCTTCGTTGCAAAGCCTCGTTCTATCTAACAAGAAAAAGCGGAACGTGCATTTAACTGAGTTTTAAATAATTTGTATAAGCTATCAATGGACACACGAAAATAAATCAAATTGTTAACTTTTTAGACTGTCCTCTTGGGTCAGTGGTAAAAGACGTCGGCTGCTAAACAGGAGGCCGGTTTGACTCCGATCGAAAACAGACTGCGTGACTAGCACATTTGTTTGTTCTGTGTGTGGGAGTAATAAAAATATATCTATGTCCTTAGTATCATCATGTTGTGTGCATCAGGCGTGTTTATCAGCTATTCGATTACAACGAAAAACATTTAATCGCCTAATTTTATATCAGATAGCCGCGTATGGAATCGTAACCATTATTGTTATGGACCGAGGGCGGCCTGGACTGTTCCGTCTCGGCCAAATAGTTCAGACACTGATTGACGGGGGAGTCTAACTCTAGAGTCTCCGAAAACGTCGTGTATGCATGAGGAGAGATGAATGTAGAAGCACGTCAGGTTTGTTAGGACAGAGATATTTGGCGCTCGCTGCTTTCTGATTACGCCGATAGGGACCTGACGTAATCGTTTAATAATAATAATAATTATTATTATTATTATTGACCTTCTTGTTACAGGCAACGGATACGACTGAAGCAAATGTAAGTTAATTTAATATAACAAAACACGAGGCTGGCTTAGTATGGGTTATGGTTAACAGTCGTCAAGGTGTGTGAGGCTTTATTATTATTGTGTTATTGTTACAGATACAAACAACCGAAATGCGGGAAGAAAATGTAAGTTTTTTTGTCACCTTTTCATTGGTTCACTGCTGGACCGGGTCTCTTTTCATCGTGAGAGGGATTTAGGCCGTAGTCTACTACGCTGGCCGAGTGCGGATTGGTAGACTGCACACATCTCAGAAAATATACAATTTATTGCAAATGTAAGTTATTCAATATAAAAAGTTCGAGGCTGGCTTAGTATGGGTTATGCTTAACAGTCATCAAGGTGTGTGAAGCTTTATTATTATTGTGTTATTGTTACAGACACCGGCAATGCGCGAAGAAAATGTAAGTTAAATAATGCACACACAACAGGAAGCACACCAACATATGGACATGTGTAAGACTATCGTGTCGTATTACAGAAATTCTATTCACGGTACGTTTAAAGCGTGCAGATACTAATACCGGCAGATACTGCAAAGACGAGAGAGAAACGCATATAAAAAACAATGTGATAATTTTACCAAATTGGATTCTTTATTGACAGGCCAGCGAGATGCCCACCGCAGCGGGTGTAAGTACGATATGTCTTCCACCAATAGATGTCGCTACTGGCCGACCATTTGTCAACTGTTCACTGTAAATGTGTGAATGTTTAACTTTTGTTCAGTCTGGTTTAGCGCTGATGCTTTAGCAAATTTCATCTTTTTTATGACCCTTTTATTGGTCATTGCCGAACACGGGTCTCTCATATACGGTTTCAGGCCTTAGTGCACCACGTTAAGTTATAAAACGCACGTGTTCAGTAGTAAAACAATAAAAAGTTGGAAAAACAGGTAACATTCCCATCACTGCTTTGTTTCTTTGTTGTTGTGGATATCTTTTATCTGTATTTTTTTATATCTTACAATATTCAGACTTCTACTGGCCCACCTGCCACACCAGCGAAAGATGTCGTAAGTATACGTATTAGTGGAATATTATTTTTTGGTGGGTTCTTTCTGTCTTTCTCGAAGTAGGCGATTACAGCTGGAGGAAATGAGGGTGGGAGTGGGAGAAACATATGAAACACGAGGCATATTTAAAAAGTAACTTCGGAGTGCGCTAAAAATAATTGACTTTTATATATTTCTTTATTTACCAGCGGCCTGCCCCGGCTTCGCACAGTAGCACAACACGTTACTCTATTGTCAATAATTTCCGCACTGTACGCCATATAACAATTTTCTTTCACCCGTCGCGTTGCATTCTCGACGTTCTCGTACAGATCCCAAACGATTTTGAAAATATTCTATCGCCTATGTACGTTAGGGATAATCTAAGATTCCAATGGTGAAAGAATTGTTCAAATCGGTCCAGTAGTTTCAGAGCCTATTCAATTCAAACAAATCATCAAATCTTTCCTCTCTATAATATTAGTTTAGATTTATTTCCACAAATTTGTTGTTATAAGGATCATCATGTTTTCTTACAGCTCATGTTTTATCATTCATTCATACAAACCATCCGGTTCAATTGTTAAAGTAGACGAAATAAGTTTGAGAATCTATGGGTTATATAGTATATGCTTGATTCTTTATTTTTATTATATTATATCCTGTATTTTACAAATAATTTTAAACATACGAGTGTTTATTAGGCGGAGACAAATGCGACCACACCCGCTGCTGCCGAAGTAAGTTTTAGCAAAATAATAATAATAATAACAAATTAAGCAGTCGAATGCCTGTGTTATGGTAACCGGACAGCTGATAAACATACATATATACATACGATATTATACTCATATCGATATTTTATATTACATATGACACACATTATTACGCTTATCTGACATATTATAACAGTTGCGTCCCACTGTCGGGAACTGGTTCTCCACAATTGCAGTACGAACCAATTAATTAGCCGCAATAAATATTTCAGAATGAAGTTGCACCAGTAAGTACAAAAACTTAATGTTCGCAAAACAATAACAAATACCCAGGATTGTAAAAAAGTCGTGAAATCGTAAACAAAAATAGCTGGTCGCCAAACGAGTCTGATCGAATATGTATTAGAACGAGCCGCGTGGAAGCGGCATAACGCTTTTTCCTTACGTGACGATTTACTGTTACCGCAACCGTTAAGGGGTTTCGTTACAAGTATTAAAGGCTATGGTTGCAATAGGACAGACAGACAGACCGTGCAGACAGCGATTACTTCCAGCTAAGCATATAGCATCGATTTAAGTACTGCGCGAGCAATGCCACGGGCACGGCTAGTGGATGATAAAGCCGCTTAGCAGCAAAACTCTCGATAGTCTCAGTCGAGGCAGACGTGACGGTCTAGAGAAGATTTCATATTTAATATTATCGTATATATTTCAGGCGGCCGAAGGAGTATCTGTGAGTCAATTTTATAGAATAGAATAGATTTTTTTATATTTCAAGTGTGTTGTACAGTCAACACAACACGTGCATACAATTACAGCTGCAATTACGAAAATATATATTTTTTAATTTACTATTTTAAATATAAATATATGTTTAATAAACACTGCCTCGTTGGTCGGGTGGTTGCTAGCGCGACTGCCGATCGGGAGGTCCTGGGTTCTAATTCCGGTTGGGTACTGTTGGATTTTTCTAATTTAGAATTTTTAGCAGTGACTCGGAGTCTGGATGTGTGCCCGGTGCATGGCAATAGGCTCACCACCTATTCCTTTGTGGGACTTACACGTAACTGGTGAAGTGTGGGGGTGTACTACTCTTCTCTGCCTACCCCTTAGGGGATTGCAGGCGTGATGTTACGTTAATCAATATTTCATGTTGTTTCACTGTTGAATACAGGTTTTCTCACAATGTGATCAGATCAGAATCAGATCGGCAGACTTAACATAGCTCGAATGACATCGCGTCTCAAGCAATGTGATCTTCGCATGAATTTCTAAGACTATCAACCCGAAGTCATTCGACACGTGAACGTGTTAATTCGTCAAACAGCTGACAATTGTCACGTGCCTCGAAGTGTGAGATATGAAAGCGGCATTGAACCTCCTCGATACTTTTCAACCAAACGACAGTTCGATCAGTTTCCCTACTCTGACTATTCTCTGAACTGGTCCGTAGCGCGTTGGCTACGTTGTACCCGATCTTGCTAAGTAAAATAGTGCTTTAAATCGATTTTAACATTGAATATCAAATTCTGTTAAAAGTTGGCTTAGTGATTAGAGACTCGGACCGCGAAACCGCTGCTGTGGGTTTGATTCAAAGTCAGTGCTAACATTTGTGCGTTGAGTGCATTTATTTGGTCCGTATCTGTATTTATTAGCTGTCCGGTTACCATAAGTTAATTGGTACTTGCTACATCGGGGCGAAATTTGGTAATTCTGTTGAAAATTAATATCGAACACAAACATTTGTTCTGCTCGGGAATCGAACCCGCAACTCCCGGCTCAGCAGCTAGCGTCACTAAGCACTATACCGACAGGCCAGATGATAGTTAAACAATACGGTGAAGAGACTTTGGCATGTGAATATGGCAGTGCGTCTGTCGCTTCCCACGCGGCGCGCCTTTGGGCGTGGAGGTAATTGGGCCCCATTGAATTGGTGGGCCATGTATTCAATTCTCGCTCAATTTTGTTCATATATATTGGACATGTATATAGTCAATGTAAAACGTAATGTTAGGTCATTGGTTAGAGATGCTTATATGTTAATTCGCTGACTTTGTTTAGGCTAAATTATTGTACGATTGAGAAAGATTATAATAATTTTCAGATGTTTAAAAAATGACCAAAAGGAAGGCATAGTTAGTGTTGATGGCAAGCAAAACAAATTGACTGCTGAACGGTAGTGAGTTCGATTCCGACTCAGGACAAGTATTTTTGTGATGAGCATGAGTGTTTTGTCTGTTTTGATGTGGAAACATTATACATTTGTATTGTATTTAAAAATGTTTGTATGTCAGTTTATTGGCAGACCAGTTTCGCATAGCACAGGATATTTCTGTCATTTGCTTACCAATATAGGGGACCTGGCCTGATGGTATAGTAATATACGGTATGTAGGTATATTATTCCCGCAATAATAAACTGAGACAAAAATGCAAATAGACATAGATAGATCCCTAATTACTATAAGATTCTTCTTTTAATAAGATAAAAACAATTCATAAATGTTCGATGCAAGTGTTCACAAACAAATTGTTATTCAAATGATTTTGATGTAAAAGCAATTAATTCGCTCGAGGAGAACGTAACACTTATGCAATACTTGAAATTTCCCCGAAAGATCTGCATGTTGCATATGCAACGCGCTCATGCATGCAAGTTTTGTGTTTTATGACCTCACATCACGCGTCGACACATCTTGAACGGTAAGGTACCCGTTCTACTATCGGTGCGGAACTAGGAGCTATGAAAAATACATTTTTCTAGCTGGCACCCGCCCGTTCGTTTTTGAAGATAATTTTATGCAAAAGTCGTTTCCCCGTCCACTCTTCACTGTGCGACAACATCAAAATCTTTGCGGATTATTTTTGCGTTCATAGGCTCTGAAACTACTTTGATTTGAAGAATTCTTTCACCATTAGTACCCTACAACATCCCTGATGAATGATGATGCGATGGAATATTTAAAAAAAAGGGATCCGCATGAAATGAACCCAAAGAAAATACCAAAAAAATCATTATATCGCGGACGCGGCGGAAATTATTGACAATAGCGCAAAGTTATGTACTACCGTGCGAAGCCGGGGCGGGCCGCTAGTGTAAAATCACGTTAATGGTAAGGCTTTTGTCAGGTAGTGTTAGTTTATCGTTTAACGCCGCGCTTGAGAACATCGGCAGAAGTGAGGAATAACTCGCAGTAATAAAACAATATACATATTTCTACTTTCACACTTTCTACGCTCTTAGAAACTTATTGCAGCGCCGCTGGGACTCGTTTTGTTCTTTACCATAGACACGTCTTATTTAATGGTCTATTAATATTTATATATAAAGTAGAAAAACTCCCATGCGTGTTGTTTATGGTCGTTGCTAGTTGAAGAGGGTGAAATAAAAAAAATCTGGCAGCACCCGGCTGTAAAAAAGATTACTGGTCTTGAAGCATAATACATAACTGTAAATTTATGAAAATTCTAGCGATCATTATACTATAATTAGGTAACAGAAGGGCTAATAATGAATACGACATTAGCACGCAGAGGAGGTATATTTATTTATTTGCATTGAATAATGTTTTCAATATATTATGCATGCAAATGTATTAATATAGAAATTACCGAATCGGAAATTACATCGAATTATAAAAATAAAGAATCCAAATTGCTTACATTAACCTCTGAACAGAGCTGCATGTGCCACAGATAAAATATATCACGAGGACAGATAATAAATGGCGGTTTATACCGCGCTTATATAATTCACTTCAGTATTTGTTGTAAATATACAATATTGTTACATAAATCAATTCTGCTCTTACTGTACTTCGATACGCTTAAATGGAACAAGGAAAGGTTTTTTTCAGCTGACTTCAGTATGGGGCAAAGTGAAAAAAAACTATGCCTTTTGTTTGATTGTCATCCCGTTGTTAATGAATTTCAATGTGTTTGCTTTTTTGTATTTATTTTTTTTGTATTCATCATCCCCGTGATAATCCATTATCACATGAAAAAATCATTTATATTTTATGTAATGCCACCTGTTATTGGATAGACAAGCGTTTGTATTTAATCAATGTGAACAATCTAATTTATTCAAAAACAGATGGCGCTGATTTACATTGTTATCTAATTCGATTTATATACCCAATATAGCATTAATGATGTCACAAAAACTAATTTTATATTTACAACTAGCTGTGCCCGGCGGTGTGACGCGCTTATATTATACCTTGAGAATATCCGGATAAAAATAGCCGTATGAACAAACAGAAAGACAAATAGACGATGATGTAAAAAAGTTTGTTTGTGTTTTAGGATCGTGTCTTTTATCACTTCAGAAAACACAGTTGTTATAAAATCACAGACAGACACTTCAATTGTATTTATATGTATAGAAAATAGCTCGATTAGATTAGGTTAGAAATATTATCATCCGAGCGAAGCCCGGTCGCCTCGCTAGTAATACATTATCCTCAGCAACGCCGTCTGCATATCAATACGCGTCAGATCCATCTCGACGACAACAATATGAATAATGACAAACGGTAAGTCACGCTCGAGCGGGGCGAGGCGGCGGCGGCGCGGAAACGCTAACGCAACGGAACCGCACAAAAAACGTTCACACATACATTACAGCTGCGGTTCAGCGAGATCGCTTTTTAATGTCGACACAACACGATGATAACGGCTGTACACTACACAGGCTTACCGCTGTCAAACGCGTAAAAGTAATATTGGTGTTGACAGTTACAGAAACGATCGAATTTTGACTCACGTGGCTAGTGACAGGTGAGGCGCACTTTTGTGAGTTCGATTCCCAAGCAGGACAAATAATTGCGTGATGAGTATGACTATTTGTTCTGTCTTTGCGTGAAATGATTTACATATAATTGCCAATTACAATTTTAGCTTATCAGCTGTTTGTTTAGCGATTCTGCTTAATTTAGGATGGGAGGTGCGTGCCAGGATTTGAACCCAGACACCCCTGAGTGGGAGACTGATTTGCAAGCCACTAGGCTGTCACTGCCGCACAAATGCAATGGTATTCCGGAACTAAACTTTGCTGTGGTAGACAAAATTGCCAGTTTCTAAAGTTGAGAAGCAAATTTGCTAAAGAAATAACTTTGGATCAATTTAAAAACTAGGCACTGTGTCTTCCGCCTCTGGATATAAGCTACACCAAAGGAATCAGCGCACTGGGACCGTTTAGGTTGGAAGCCCATGCCGGAGATTGCATGTTCGCGCCAAAACCGAGCTTGACAAATGAAACGTTGAAGACTGCCTGCCCTAATATTGTGTCACGTGTAGTAATGGAGATCGATGTGTTGCAACTCCCCTCAGCTTCCCCTACGGCTCGGATAATTCCTGAAGTTAATGGCTTCATATAAAGGGCAGGAATTAAATGAGGCACGTGATAGGGGTCGTACCATATATATCTTTGAGGCGTGCTTGTGACTTTCGATGATTTCTTGTTATAAAAGAAAATTTGTAGAATCAAGTGTTTACTTGAGTAGCTCATGATT
>DWDX01003660.1:0-12783 GCA_018245675.1 Agara michaeli
CCCACGCCCCCCCCCCCCCACCGAACTCCCTCTAGCCGACGGTCGACGCTCTCTAAAACGAAAAAGGAAGCTAAAGGATAATCTATCACGCCCGAGGCTCAGCTTGATAAAAATGAACGATTAGAACATGCAGCCTTTGATTTTGGAACCACGTGCGAAATTCATAAATTTATTTCTGCACTCATTTTATGTCATTCCTTCCTAGAAGTAGCGATTGAGCATAATAGGCAAACTGTTTTGATTATGTCACTAATATGAGGGCTGAGAGTTTATTCTTTCAACATTTGCTCTAGGTCTACCAAACCTATGGGAGTTAATAAAGTCGATGAAAGCAATAACTTTGACCTTAATTTGTTGTACGCAGTGTAACTAATGAAGCAATGAAAATTTGATCTTGAAGGATTTTTTGATAATTCAGGGAAGTTTCAGTGTCTTTAACCTTTTCTAGCCGTTTAATGTGTCTGCAATATTTTCTTCCTATATAAATTAATTGACAATTCTGGGCATGAAATGTTTTGCATAGTATCAAAGTAAACAATTTTAATTTGTAAACCTAAAGTAAAAATTGTATGAAAGAAAAATGTATTTGTCAAAATGTTTGCTTTTTAAGACATTACGGAATATCAATGTTGGGCAATTTCCAAAAATACTTGTTCCTGTGTATTTTTTTGTGAGTTTTATAACACCCTACGCTGGGAACATCTGAGACTGCGGCGTGTTTGTCTATTAGGTCATACCCTACGGTGCATTACTCTTTACCTTTTGGAAGGGGGTGCTAAGTTCAGACGGGTGCATGGAATTCGGCGGCGGCGAGTGGAGTTCAATGGCCGGGCGTAGACCTACGCGCTACGCAGCTACGCCGTAGACCATTTAATTTTATTACCTTCCTAACTGAAAAAAGCTGACGTCTAGAACAGATAAAGAGCGAGCTTTTTGAAATGAAACAGTATCGAGAATAGGTTTAGTATTCGTTTGGCAATCTCTATTGAATTTTTTCTTTATATTTGTTAAAGTTTATCCTGATAATTTTGAGTAAATTATTGATATTTGCATTACATGTTTCTATTTTATATTTCCTTAATTTATTATTAATTTATTATTAATATATTAAAATAACTGAATTTATTATTTGATTAAGTTTTGAATTTCATTTATGTGAATATCAATAGATCGTACAGATAGTCACATCATTTCAAAGTTAATGTAAATTATTTTATGCCTTCTTTTTTGAGTAACAAAGTAAATAAGACAGAAAGTCAGTTATCAAGAATGTTTTGGCGTGTAATACGGTCGTATAACTTAGTGGCATGCCGCCCAAACCTGCCGAGGAATAGATATCAACTACGAACCGAACTCTTGCCAGACGAGATAACGCTGTGGTAAGATTCCACTTTCCAACTAAACATTTTAGGGGTCCTTTGCACACCAAATAGATTGGCGTTTTTTAAAAAATGTTTCATTTTCATTATCAGAAATTTATTATTGGCTCCTCATGAATTGACAATTCCATATATAGTTACATGCTTTTGAATCACTTTCGCAAATTGCTTTTACTTTTTCTTTTTTTAAAAGCACTTCTGCCCTCCGTTAAAAGTGAATATGTTCAAAGTTTTTTAGGCTTTGTAACGTTATTTCCCAAATTGTCGAATCATTTACAGATGCCACAAAAGGGATAATCAATGTATCTTTTTACTGGCTTTAATTTTATTGACTATTTTCTTTTATTTTAAATCGTATCTGATATTTTAATAACAACTTTTTTAATATTTAAAATTGATGGCATAATAAAAATACATGTAACCAAGGTAATGAATTGTAAACAAGTTGGAATTTGTATTTACGTCAACAAAAGGAACCATACTTTAAAGTCCAAACGCACTTGGTAAGATTTTCTTTAAGATATTCCTGTCAGTTTGTAAGGTACCAACATTCTTCTGTTACATGTTTAAAAACATTCTTCAAAATATTTTGGAGTAGAAATTTTATGCCAAGTTTTTTTTTACGATTACACATATATTATATGCCGATTAAATGGTAACGTTTACACAATGTACTTAGATTGTGTGAACATTACAGGTTGATTGTATGAAAAGTCGTATAAGGTATTTACAAAATAATTATTTTAGTTTATTAACTTATATTTATTAACGCCTGTACCTAAGGCCACTAATTCTTTTAAACATTAATCGTGAACAATACATTAACAAGCAATGCTTATAGTTATCTCAATTAGTATATGATATAATGGACCGACGTGTAAAAGTTCTAAAGGGCCTTTCTCGTAATGCTTCTTCATACATGTTGCTTTCTGTAGCTCATTGGTTTTTTGGCATCGCGTCTCCTTTGTTAACAGAGTCAAGTTGGAAGTTCAAAAACAGAAAGAGCTTCAATTCGTTTTTCGTAGCATTTCTTATGCACAGCGTTTTTAGAGCATCATTCAGTGTCCTATTTTTAAGGCGACGGGTATTCCAACACCGTATTCGACTAGGCCAGTTTTCGATCGTTTTAGTGAGGCACGAAGAAAATACAAACGCAATTTTTTTTCTTCGTCCAGAAGAATTATCTACATTTGCATAAACACATTACGTTATTCACAAAAAAGAGAGACAGGCAGACAGACATACATATAACAAAACGTTTTGGTTTTAATTTTCATTATCAACCCTTTTATTTTTCAACTGTTGGGTATGGTACTTCTGTCATAATATTTCTTATTTAGTTTATTCTTTTGTAATTATACTTCGATGTGAATGTGTTTGGTGGTATAAGTCTTCTTATTTCTTTCTTACTACGTACGCTAATATTACTTTTAATATCGTGTTAACGGTAAAACGCTCGAGGCGATCTGCATTGTGTGTAAGCTTCCACTTTGTGGCCGTTTTGCCGAGAGTTGTTCGTTTTGCGTGCGCCGCCCGTAATCATAGCTAAGGGGTATTGCATATTGGACGATCGCGGGATACTAAATTAATACATAGCATAGGTACATACATTGTTAGAAAATCCTTTTAAATAAGTAGTAAATATGTAAATGCTTACTTAATGTAAATGTAAATGATTTTCATTTTATGAATATCTAAATTCAAAAATTAAACAGTATGTTTTATTTTATAAACAAATTTTAATTAGCATCATTATGCGTAGCCTACTACTGTTCCGATCGGTGATTGCACTATTGAAAGAATTTTATTACTGTTTGGCAGTGAATTAAATAGTATGATGATAATTTTTGTACATAACTTCACATTACAATTCATATTTTAATGAAAACTAAAACTCCTAAGTGTACCGCGTTCGAAGCTTTACAATGCCCTAACAATCGATATCAAGGGTAGAGCATGCACTGCACAGATATTTGTTTTTTTAACGTCAGTTAGTTCATGTTAAGTAGCCCGGAACTTCAGATTACAGTGTTTTAACAAAAAAAATGCAGAACTTTGAAATACCTTACCGACCTTATACAATGTAAGCTAGAACTCTGAAGTTTTGATTATAGAGAATTTATATATAATTGGTATATAATATTTGTTGTTGTACTTTTATATTTTATTTATACAAATTAATGTATTGATATTTTTATTTCCTAAATATGTGAAATTATTTTAAATAATATTATTACATATAATACATTTTCATTAATTGTCTTGACTAAGGGAGGACTATAGTAATAGGAGAATATGATTTATTATTAAAATACTGTATGTTTGCCAAATATTCAAAGATAGATAACTAGCCAAACTGGCATAGACAGAAATATATAGATTAGTCTACTGGTATACGTGTAGTCTTCTAATTCAAACTAGACTGGGTTCAAACTAGAGTGCTATTCTTGACTCGCAACGCTTTCTTCATAAATCTACGTTAATTTTAAAATTAAATATTAGTTGCTATAACGTGCAAACGCAGAAAAAATCCGGATATAAATCTAGATATCGTTTATGATTGTTATCTCGTAATGGTGCGTATATAGCGTGTAAAATGCACGGGAATAATGCAATTTGTAAAGATAGGAAGGTTAGTAAGTTTATTTGAAATAAACCCTATACATTTACATTATACATGTACATTATCTTCTTCGTTTTCTTTGTGTAATAGCTATTTTATAAGTACGATTTTGGTGTATGTTGTACATTCAAACTCTTTCAAGGATTAGTAAGAAGTTTTTAGCTGTATGTACACGGAATTTATAAGTAGTGGAATTTTGTCTAAAATCGATAGATAATAAAATATATTACGTATTTAGAAAATATATGTGGTATATAAATCCTAGAGTTCACTCGCAGATATAAGTTACACGTGTAACGTGCTTACATCTATAGTAAACGTAAACGATAAGCAACTATTTTTATGTGCAAAAAATTTTCGTTGGCGTAATAATGTAAAAAGAGCGTACGTTAGCGCATAATCTTTAACCTCTCGTCGGTTCCCACAGCTGACAGCGGCCGGGCAGGAATGTTGGCTCTACGGGAATCCTTTTCCAAATAATTAATGCGATAAAATAGTGCGCGGCGCGGGCGCAGAGCGGCGCGTGACGAGCGCGCGCGCACGGTCACGACGCATGCGCGCCGCAAAACAACCAGAGAGGCCGCACGCGCGACCTCCGCTCTACCACCGCACACTGGAGCCAAATGGCTGGTTGCTGTCGAGACGAGTACATTACTACTTAAAGTGAACGAGCTGAAATTTAAGAGTGGTCCGTTAAAGTAACGGTGTTTCAAGAATAGAAATGTTTATTCTCAGATTTAGAAAGCAAAACATACAATAAGCAAGTCTCCTTCTGTGCGGATCGAGCCTGTTTAGTATGCCTAAGGGCTATAATATTCTTTCAAATCGACCGAGGGTAAAGTAAAAAAATGAGTATCTAATTTCAATAGAACTAGGAATAAATATAATAATGAATTGGGGTATGCAACATACAGCGTCTACTTATACCGCTTTTTCAGTCCACTTTCGTGTTATTACTTATACCAGATCATAGACATCATGATGTTTATAAAAATGATTTTCATTACGTGATAAAATATTCTTAGTAACGATCAATGTAAATGAAACAGGGTTAAAGTCGTGTAAATAGAGCGAGCTATTTGGACTCGTGCGTCCCTGCATCCCGCGCTTCTATTTTATTGAATCAGGACGCTGGCCCGGCGTGTCCTGTACGTGCGGGCTGCTTGTGATTCATGCTATGCAGAGATATTCCAGATTTGAGCTAAAATGAAAACCTCTGCGTTACGTAACATGATCGTTTTTAATGTTGGCAATGAAATACACATATATTATATATTTATTATAATAAGCGTTAGATTCGATTTTGTTTTATGTGATTGATGAGGCTAACTAATATTTATTATGGCAGTACGCATGAGGTACTTATAACTTGGAAACAAAAAAAGGGATGTGAAGAATGGCGGGAATTATGAAAACGGCAGAAGAGGCACTTAAAGAGAAAGGGACAACTGACGGGCGCGTCTGTATAGCGACTCATATTAATATTATAAATATAATTACAATGATTATTATAAGGTATATTTAAGAAAATAGATTTATAATAATAATAATAATAGCTGAAGTCTATTAACGTTTCAATGTTGTCTTCGTATGGATAGATTTGAAAAATTTAATTCTTACTCCACTCCACATCCACTTCTACTCCAACTGCCGATTGAATTTAAAAAAGTTTGTGCTACTGTTTATAAGGTATAGTTAAACACTAAACACACATGGTGTTAGCAGTTGGTGCCAACACATAGTCACTGAGCCGCCATTCGGCCGTCAATCGCTGTCTAAAGACGCCTTAACTGATTATTGTGCGTGCGTCCATTTTAATGATCCCGCTCTTATTTCTAAGAAGTGCCCGTGACTTGGAAACTCTGAGCGCTTTCTTAAAAGCTTCTTTGCTATTTAATGGTTACACAAATATAAGATATTACAAATGATTAAACAATAAATTGTGATTTTAACTACTTTGTATTCAATATATGTATTACCTTCTATGGTTAACTCCTAAAGAGTACTAGCATTGCAATAAAAAATAATTCAAATCTGTTAATATGCGTTTTTTAAATTTAAAATACTTTTTTATTCTAAGATAATGTAAAACATTTGACAATTGATTATTCGTTGTCGTACCAGGTGGTCTGGAAGGCTCAGGACCAAGTGCAGTGGTAATGGTAAGGGAACTCTATCCCAGGCTGTGGCCCCGTAAAGGATGATGAATGGATGAAGCGGTTAAAAATATCATACAGGTGGTTTTATCACCTTTTAAGGATCTGTCGGTAGGATGGCGAACTAACGTTGTCATTAGGGGTGGCAGCCCTTTCCGACCATTACAAATAAAAACAGTACGATCCACTTTAAGGTTGTTTATAGGCCCACGGAAGGTTGCACTGACCGCTTAATACCAGCCTGCAACTATATACGTGTTTATTATTTCCACAACAAAAAGTCGATTGTTATCAGTAGATAGATTATTATGCCAATTCCAGGTGGTAGTATTCGTGTTGTTAGGTAAATATTTTAAGATCCCTTATTAACTGTTTTGATGTGCACCAGTAATTGGTCATTATAATTTAACTGAACTGTTTCATTAAAAAAAAGTGGAAATGTAATGAAATAATACGCTTTGCGTTTGTGTTCGGCTAATATTAGTCAGATTCATTATACAAACGACTTGAATAACAAAAATTTCGATATGAGGCACGTGTGACAAACACGTGTGAACATACTTCTTTAGTTATGTTACTCATAATCATAACTTTTTATCGAGACTACAATTGGATTAAATTAAAACGAACGCGGCATTGGCGCGAAGCTAATAGAATTCAAATATCAAAATAATCAATATTGATGAATTGACTGTTGGAATGGTCGAAAGGCGTAATCGAGTAGCATACGTCTGACAGGTGACAATACATTTTAATTCACATGTCACCCCGCGGCTACGACCGAGATAGGATTTTTAGTAACGGGTTATTTCTTTAATTTGACGACACGCCACCGCTTACCGACATGCAATTACTCGCGTATCGAAATATTCTTACCTTACAATGTATACAAACCTCATATTACCTCCATTTATAAAGACCAAATTAGTCACAATTAATTATGCTAAGAGCATTCACTTCGTTATCGCCTCGCCATCGATATATTGCAGAATCAGTAATATCTGTAAACATGGCTTTCTGTGTGCGAATTGAAAAGCTTTACTTACGCCCCGTCACACAGTCTCGTATTAATTACGGAACAAATTACATGTTCTTTATCACCGTCTTTTTTTTAATAACAGGCATTGTTGTTCATTCGTGCCAAGAAACGATTCTTTTCGGCCAGTGCCTGATTTAATTCGATTTGTGCACGACTTGCCGCGACTGATGTACGATGTCTTCATCATTCCCCTTTAACGACTTAATTTTTAAAATTATTTTTTCAGCACAAAATTTTTCGATTGTCTCAAGTTTAAATCTATTGCACGATGCATTTTGACATACCTAATAGTCTCCGACAGAAAGACCACATAATTAGCATAGCATAGCATAGCATAAATTAAACTGCAATTTTAAATTTTACAAGCAAAACCATTGTGAATTCTGCTGGTCACACTAGTCTGGCGCGTAGACAAGCACTTGTGCGGAATCTTCTGGAATTAAGAATATTAAATTCATTATTGAACTTGGGTTTAAGACGGTGGTTTGGTAGAGTGTAGAATCGTTGACTCATAGTCTAATTGGCTAATATCGATCAAAGACAGGTGTGCAAATATTAAAAATCGAATGTCTAGCCTACCCATGTATAATGTAAAACTCTTGGTATGCCATTAAGACATTAAATAACACAGATGGTTTTCCTTTTCGTTAATGGATAGAGTTGGTCCCTGTTGATGTATTGACTAATAAGCTTTACCGGTGCAAATTTGAAATCCTTTCTATTTGAAATTAATTATAGCCCTATTGACGTCAACTAGTGCTTATTAGTTGTTCTTATGTATAAAACAAAACTATAGAGAGGAGACTAGAAAAATTTATGCGTTTACGCGGCGTGACACCAGTTTCAGTAGACTCCAAGCGGTCGAGATCAGCAGGCGGTGCGCACCTGCATCTAGATTAGTGTCGCACTTAGCTTCTGAGGTCTGCTCTAATGACTCAACGTAATTGTCAATTATTAATTATTCAACAATTACGTTATAATATTGCAAAAGGACATTACTGCGTCTGTGCCATGATGGGATTAATATTGTATAAACTTCTCATTACTTATTACCTAAAACACTTTTTATAAGTACCTACTGGGCAATACAAATTTAAAAGTGAGTAGTACTTAAACGTAGGTGACCTTTTCAGTAGGTGGCTAAATTTTAGCATGACAAAG
Organism: Agara michaeli; assembly: GCA_018245675.1. Classification (NCBI taxonomy): domain Eukaryota; kingdom Metazoa; phylum Arthropoda; class Insecta; order Lepidoptera; family Hesperiidae; genus Agara; species Agara michaeli. The sequence goes on from DWDX01003660.1 coordinate 8,359, forward strand.
AAATACCGAACACATGATTTTGTTGACGTAAAAAAATTGGTCATGATTTAATTTTGTTACAATTTATTTTCGTTGTAATATTGTCTCATATATAGATTTAATTGTTATATATATATATATATTTAATTTTGTTATAATATAGTCTCAAAGCTCCTGCAACACAAAAAGTCGTATGCATTACCTAGTTAAATAGTATGCGTGCTTAAGTTGAAAGCTCTCTTGTAAGTGATTGCAATCACATTGCTATGTCATTTTTGCAGAAATATTTTTCTATAGATATAACGATAGGATCAGTGTGGACCTCGTTATATTCGTTTCTTAACGTGTGGCTAGACTGATGTCTATCGTATGATAAATGAGTGCAGTACATTTATGAATTAGTACGTTGCTTATTAATTAACTCGAGTCAATAAAATTTAGCAGTATTTACTATTTATGTACCTACAAAATATAATAGAAGCAAGGTCTGTTCGCACGTCATTTGCATCGAGGCGAGACAATCTACAAGATAATAAACGACAATTTTATGAACGTTTTAATCATATTTACGAATTAATATAATCCTGAACGGGTCATTAAAGTTATTATTATATAAACAGTTTTTTTTTTTAAATTTGAAGAAATAACTACAAAAAAATCCTTATGATCATTACAGGCAGATATGGACGTACAAGAGTATTTTAAAACTTCGGGATATATATTATATTTATATCATTATGTCATAAATTAACTGATATTTAATTGATACGATGTCAGTGAATATTTATTTTGGATTTACGAGCTAAATAAGACTATACACATGTTATGAACGAGTTATTCAAAATTCTAATCTTGTTTGTTGATATGATAACAACATAAAACATAGTTGCACAGTTGTGACAAATGAACATTACTAGCTCACTAAGTAGTACGACTTGTCTGCCACTGCATATAATGTTGCGTTACATTTTCAACATAGTACGTAATGGTTTTCATATTAATATTACTAGTAGAATTTGTCTGCGTAAATCTCCGAATACTTTATCGTTCAAACTGCGGCTAGATGGATTGTAATTGCCGTAAACTTAAAGGTTATCAGTTATAAAATCTCTAAAGCTCGCTAGCTATAATAGTATTTTACGGGTTTGCGCGGGCGCGTGCCTTACCATCGCGCCGGCCACGCCTAGAGCTTCAGGCTGAGTTTGTTTTAGCTCAGCTCAGGCATGTTCCTGTTTCGTATTTTTTAAGATTATAACATTTCACAAGTTACAAGTTCTTATCGCTTTTTGGCTTCGTAAACTTTTAGAGAACAATTTTTTTATTAAAGGTTATAGAGATTTAATAAAATACTTCGACAAAATATTTGTTTGTCCAAATATTGTTAAGTACCCCATATTGCTCATTTTTATCAAAATACATATTTATGAAAATATTATCAATATACAAAATATTTATTTATATTAATATTATTTAGTACACCCGGGACAAAATTTGAAAATAAAGATATAGTCATTTTTTTAAATAGTATGATTGTGTTTGCATATAAAATATGACGAATATAAAAAAAAACAGAAAATATATTTTTATCAAATGAAGAAAACATCACTGGTATCATCACGATAAATGATTTTCTCTTATCTTATATTGTCTAACAGAAAAATAACAATCTCATGATAACGTACGGAACTAAACTTACGAAATACAAACTCACAAGCCAAGAACAGGACTCAGCGAAATAGGCGAAGTGGACGGTCAATGAGAAACAACAGATCGTTTTATGATGGCAGTAATCTTAGGAAGTTGTCTACCAAAGTGAGGAATGATGAACATTTTGTCAACTGTGTGACTTAGACTGGAAATAGGCCTACGAGAGATCCCTCTCTCAGAGACCTTTGGGAGAGGCCTTTATCTAGCAGTAGACTGCGGTCGGCTGCTGCTGATGATGATGATAACTGATGAACTACTTTGAATTTTTTGTTCACATTACATATCTGTAAATTAAATAAACATTATTAATAAATTATTGTGTTTTCTGACTACCCCGTTAGGGACCTGGCGTGACGGTATGTTGTTTTTTTATTATTAATAAATTGTTAAAAAAATATAAAACCTCCTATCTCTAAAAGTTGGTGTGACTGTAATAGAGAAACTAACCACTATTTTTACCGAATTGATTCGATTACCGAATTGTATCACCGGCGTGATGGCGCTGATTCTATCAAAATTAATGTAGCTATAAATCAAAACTTAATTACTTAAAGAAATTTGTTTTTTTTTTGAGAGGCCAACCGTGTTCTTCCAGACTGAGTTAAAATGTTAGCTGCACCTGGCATAACGGCATGACTTTCCAACGCACTATTATCTAATATCGATTATTATAGACACCGATAACGAATCGAAAATAACACCAATTTTCAGAACTGCGAACGAGATTAGAGTTATTATCAGAAAAACTGAAAAGCTATGATTTGTGTTGTAAAAATTTAAATTAAAGAATTTTCTGGTAAAAGTAGTAGAAGTATTTACAGTTTCTTCCGAGTTATTGACCATATATTATCGTAAAAATAAAAAGTGGGGGACTTCTAGCGTATATTGTCATCATTTTATTATATTGCTAAGTTTGGGCTTGTAAAAGAAATATTTTAATAATATGATAATGATTCACAATGTAAAACAGTGTTCGTTCAGTTCAGTCCTTTCAAAATTTCGTTTTAACTTGATGGTGAAATTGAAGGACACTCAAGTGCAGAAATACGATACATTTTGGTCATCTTTATCCGTCATCAAACAAAAACCGTCACCGACTATTAACCTCATCAAAGTTGAATACTAAACATACGTATTTACTTATAGCGACCAAATCTCGCCTCAATACAGTTCGCGTCTGGCGTAAAGTTGATTCTCTAATTAACAGTCGTTACTCATAAGACACCAAATTAATAATGCAATTCATATGTATATTAATTGTATAAAGAAACAAACGGCTGACCGACTAGATGAAATTTAAACATCATCTATTTGAAGGACATTTCAATTTACACAACATTGTATTTGTAACTACTACGACATTGTTCGACTTATAACCGTTCAAGTTGCGTATTAAGACCCTTCTGAACAGTTATATTTATTGCACAAAAAAACAATATTTATTTATATGTAAATTAAAAAGGAAATACACTTAATATTTTCATGTGTAGGTATATTGAACACGTAGTGTACGTTTTAGAATTGAGTAAATAATGTTAACGTAAATCGTCGAAAAATGCTTAGTATGATGCAGCAGTTCGCATGTGTTCTATATAGTTATTATGAAGATATTTGGGTGCCTTAATGAAGATATTTCTTAATATTAGCAGCATACTGCAAGCACTTTTAAGTACATTATAAAGTAAGCAGCATTTAGCAAATAGCGCTGTATAATAATACAAACGGTACACGCGGCGACTAATTGGCACAAAATGGGGTAACAGCGGGGCGAGCGGCTGCACTCCTCGCCACGTGCAAATATTAATTGAGTAACGTAATATGAAAACATAATGATGCTTTACTATTCTATTTAGCAGACCTGAAAATACAGCCTATAAATAACGAAATACTCGGAAACATGTTTCTTGGCTGATATTAAGTTAAAGTAAGCGAATAATTTTTTTTGCGCTATTGCACTAATGTTTGATTACATATTTTGCAAAACAGTGCTTCCTTAAACTATATTGTTTTTTTCTAAAGGGAGTTAGTCACGAGATTTTGTCCAAATTGTATGTACAGTTCATTTGGGGTGCATATTATATGCAGAGGGAGACCAAGACGTCCCACCTCGACCCAATAGGTCAGATATTAGCTAAGAGAGAGATGAATGTAGAAGAAAGAAATGTAGAAGAAACACGTCAGGTTTGTAAGGACAGAGATATTTAGCATTCAGTGTTCTCTGCCTAACCCGTTAGCAACTTGGAGCGACGGTATAATTATTACATGATAGGCAAATGACAATTGTATCACCAATGCATTTAGTAACAGTGCTCTAAGAACTCATTACTTACTCGTATTTATAGTAGCCATAGAAGCGTGACTAATGTGGACTACTTAATTCGAAAAAAAGTATTAACATTCAAATAAAAATCTAAAGACATTTAAATAAACATATTACTGTTGTTATTCATACCTAGGGCCAGTACTGGTCGATATATTATGCGTATATTATAGTTACCTGAGTATTATTTATTTCTCGCTTGGGGCTTGGGAAGCGGTTATAATATAGATGGACAGATAAGGCGACTACTGCCACAGTATATTAATTTGTTTTATTTATTACAAACTCCCACTGACATTGGATCTATCTGTTCATCACAATTCATTGTAAAATTAATTGACAATTCTTCCTTATCGAGCATAGATGATTTATGCATACGAACGAACGAACATATAATACAGATGTATATTATTTGCACT